>LPNX010437645.1:5410-19360 GCA_001517045.1 Pseudotsuga menziesii
AGCCTCAAAGCTGCCCAAGCGCGCGCTGCTCCAGCCTCGCGTGAGCGTTAAACGATTTATGTTTTGTTCTCCATCAGTAGACTTGATTGTTAGGCCCAGAAAGTGGCCTATATCTTGCGGATGTTCCAATAGACATTGTTGAATGGTATGAAATCATATGCATTTTTCCATTGGATTATTGAATTTATATAGAAATTGAGAGATTCACTTGTTACACCACATCTTTAGTCAGTTTTCTACCCGCACGAGCAGCCAAGCCCAGTCTTTCTTGGAGTAATCATTGGGCTTAATGAAATATCCCAGATATTTGGTGCCTGTCGCCACGTTAACTGAAATGAAGTCAAAGTTGTGAGGATGCCATATCTCCTCCCCATGGTCTAGGTTAATTAAGTACACCATAGATTTGTAATGTCCCTTTTTGAATTTTTATTAAATGACCAATTTTTTCACTTTTTTCCCCTATTTCGACCTTTGACTAGTTTTGATGTCTAGGTCTCCAAATTGGCCCAAATGCTCCCAAATATTCTCAGAGTGTGTATGAATGATATTAATACTTAAAAAATATGTTCAGAGATGATTTGTAACCATTCAATCACTTTTTCAAACTAGTTTTATATTCTGATCAAAGTAGGAGTCTTTACTAGCAATTTGGGGTTCCAATTCCCCCCCGGGTAAATGCTGGAAATGGCTTCTCAAATGCTCCCAACCCCACTCGAATTTATGAACAGAGGTAGAGGATGTGTAAGGGACATTTTTAAAGTCTCATATGCATCATGGTTCATTTTATACAGGCTGTTATGATTCTTTCCAAAATAGCTCCCAAATCACAATTTCGACCCTTGGGGAAAATGCACCAAATCTTCTCCCAATGTAATAAAAATGAGTAAAATGGATTCCAATTATTAATTACTGAACATGATACTTGAAATACACATTAATGATATCCCATTCATCATATATTTATCAGAGAAACATTCCTCCATTCGAAATAATAAGCATTACCATGACATATATCAAAATAGAGAGGAAATGGTCATTATTTGCTCATTAACAATCATTTTGACATACATAGTATTGATGATTTCAACTTGAAACTTTATAAGAATGAATAACAAGAGCTCACCCAAGGAGCAATCCCTCCATGAGCATGAATATACAAAGAAAACATGAAATGGTTGAGAGGAAGTGCTGCAATAGAAGAACCCATGAGTTGCCATGTAGCTTCCACCTGCAATTACAAATACATTAAAGCTCCTTGAAATACCTGAGTGGCCTCTCCAAGCACCAACTTGGATGGGAATCGTTCACCCTCGAAATTGGCTAAGGCAAGAAAACTAGTCATCCACTAGCTCTCACAATTCACAAATGACAATTTCTCAAATGATCAAAAACCCTTCTCTTGGTTGATTCATGTATTTTATAAACATCCTTATCCTTCTAAGGTTCCCAATCCATCCAAAAACTCAAGCCAATTCGAATTAGGGTGTGTGCTCATGATTTTCCATGTGTCCTCCCCTTCCTAGCCTTCCACCTTCCCCAAATTCGAGTTGGAGCCAATTGAGCTTCCCCAACTCCATGAGAGCTCTCTTGAATGCTCTATTTCGACTTGGAATGTCACATATGTCAGATTTCATCCTTTATATCTGATTTATATCATAGGTTTCATAACATCTTCATCGTTGTTGTCATAGAGCTAGGGAATCTAGTCCAAGTGTCTCAATAGCTCCAAAATGACTCTTACTCTCCCATGTAAGTTACATTTCCTCCCAAATTCGACCTATGATGCATATGGCTAAGTGTATAAGCCTTCTAACTCATCCAAGAACCTTAGGATTCCCATGGATTCGAAATTGCAAGAGGAGGATGCCACGTGGCACCAAATTTCTAGCTTGTGTGGGCCCCATAGTCTCCATGTGTCTCCATGCTCCATTGCCACTTCAATTTTCTCTTCTATTTATTTAATAAGATACATTATTAAATATTTATCCCATTCTAATGTCTGAACATCATTTATTAGATCCCTTATTAAAATTCCTAATGTATCCATCGAATCTAGGGAACTAGTAGGATTGATGGAATTGTCCTGATATGCAATTATTTGAATGGGGACATTACAGTCCTCCCCACCCAATATTTATTGTCCTCAATAAATTTCAGATTTGGATGCTGCAAAATATTCTCCTCTTCCCATGTGGAATCTTCACTTGGTAGATCCTTCCATTGTACTAAGTATTATTTGATATTTCTGCTTCTCAATCTACTTTCCCTTGTCTTCAAAATCTTTTTCGGAACAAGTGTGAGTTGACCTTCATCATCCAAGGGAGGAAGTATTTCTGAAGTGACAATTTTCTGACCAAGAGATTGTTTGAGACAAGAAACATGGAATACATTATGGATTTTACTCCCTTCCAGAAGTTCCAACTCATATGCTACTTCCCCAATCTTTTGAACTACCTTGTATGGGTGATAGTATCTTGGTTTTAGATTTTCTGCCCCATTCCTTTTGAGAGATATTTGTTTGTATGGATTTAACCTCAAATATACTAAATCATTAACCTGAAAGTTTCTTTCTTCTCTATGTCTATATGCATATTGTTTTTGCTGATTTTGGGAAACCTGCAAATTGTCTTTCAAAAGCTTTAAAATTTCTTGTCTCTCTTCCACCCAATATTGGGATTTTGGAGCTCTACTATCACAAAATATCATCTCAACAAAGGTAAGTACATCACAACCATATAATTCTTTGAAAGGAGACATCCCTATTGACATATGAAAAGTGGTGTTGTAGCAAAACTCACCCAAATGTAGCCATTTTGTCCAAGCTTTTTGCTACTCTCCCACATAGTTTCTTAGGTACCCTTCCAACCATTGGTTCACCCTCTCTATTTATCCATTAGTTTGTGGATGATAGCTTGTGCTTGGAGTCAATTGAGTGCCCACCAATCTAAAAATTTCTTGCCAAAAAGCACCCATGAATCTACTATCTCTATCACTTACAATGCTCTTGGGGAGCCCATCTAATCTGAATATTTCTTTGAAAAAAATATCAGCCACTTGCGCAGCACTGAAATATGATGTAACAACAAAGAAATGAGAAAATTTTGTCAATCTATCTGCTACCACATATATGCAATCCTTACCCAAATATTTGGGCTACTCGGTGATGAAGTCCATTGAGATACTGTCCCATTTTTGCTCTGGAATGGGAAATGGTTGCAATAAACTAGTTGGGCATGTAAGTTCTGATTTGTTTTGCTGAAATACCTTACATTCATTCACATATTTCTGAACATCTTCCTTCATCCCCTTCCAAAATAATCTTTTCCTTAATTGCCTATAAGTTTTGAAGATCCCCAGATGGCCAGCTAGTGGGGAATCATGTGCTTCTTCCAAAATTTTGTACTTGAGATTTGAATATTGAACCAAATAAATTATGCCCTTATAATATATTAGCCCATTCACAATCCTATATTTATCATCCCCCTTGATTCCATATAACACATCAAAAGCAAATTTATCTTTGGCATATTCAACTAGTAACATATTTCTCCAATCTTTAGCAATGTTCATGAGAGAAAAATAAGGTTTTCGAGATCATGCATATGCTACAATGTTATTCTTCCCTTTCATATATTCAATATCAAAATCATAAGCTTGAATCTTGCTTACCCACTTCTGTTTCCGTTTATTTAGATCCTTTTGGGTGAGGAAGTGCCTTAGGCTATTATGGTCGGTTTTCACCACAAACTTGTTTCCTACCAAGTATTATCAAAACTTGGCCAATGCATGCATTATGGCCAACATTTCTTTGTCATATATGGAGTAGCTTTTTTCATGAGGCTGCAAATTTATACTCTCAAAGGCTATAGGGTGCTGGCCTTGCTTTAGGACAACCCCTATTCCTCCACCTCAAACATCACATTCAACAACAAAAGGCTTAGAAAACCAGGTAATGCTAGTATGGGACAACTACTCATTACCTCTTTCATTTTTTGGAAGGACTTTTCAGCCTCTTCATCCCACTTGAAAGCATCCTTCTAAGTCAAATCAGTGAGTGGAGAAGTCAACTTGGAGAACCCTTTCACAAACCTTCTATAATAGGTGCATATTCCATTGAAACCTCTTAATTCGGTGATGTTTTTTGGTGATGGCCATTCTAAGATCGCCCTGATTTTTTCCATGTGTATTTTCACTCCTTCTTGCCCAATAATGTGCCCAATATACAATAGTTCATTCATCCCAAATTCACATTTAGACATCTTAGCAAACAAGGAATCTTCTTGCAAAGTTCTCAACACAATCTCTAGATGATGCAAATGCGCTTCCCAAGTTTTACTGTAAATGAGAATATCATCAAAGAAGACCAAAAAAAACCTTCTAAGATGCTTTCAAAATATTCTATTCATGCATTCTTGAAATGTGGCTGGAGCATTGGTTATCCAAATGGCATAACAAGAAACTCAAAGTGACCATAATGACATCGAAAAGCAGTCTTTTGCACATCTTCTTCCTTCATTCGAATTTGGTGATAACCTGANGGAGATATATTTTGATCCAAATAGCTCATCCATGAGCTCAACAATCCTAGGAATAGGATACCTATTCTTGGTGGAATTCTTGTTCAGAGCTCTAAAATCTATACACATCCTCAAGGTTCCATCTTTTTTCTTTACTAACACTATTGAAGAAGCATAAGGGGTAGAGATTGGTCTAATGAGTCCCAACTCTAAGAGTTCTTGGATGGCCTTCTCAATATCATCTCTGAATTTCTTGGGATTTCTATAAGGTGGTATCTAAATGGGTGGAGTCCCCTCCTCCAAAACAATGTTGTGCTCAACCCCCCTACCAGGTGGTCTACCATGTGGAAGATCTCTAAAAAAAATTTCATACTTTTTCAATAGTTTCTCTATATCCTTTAGGTGTTCAAAAACCTTTATGTTTGGCTTGGGAGATGTGATATGACATTCAACAGCCCATTCTATGTCCCCATGCCTCAATATAGATCTCATACTATTACAAGCCACTACTTGATTTGGGTAAGTGTGCTGCCCCCTCACAATCCTTAGTACACCTTTCGAATCTTGAAATTTCATATCAAGAATTTAATAATTTATTGTATGCTCCCATATATAATACAACCATTGCACTCCCAAAAAAACATTAGTATCAACAACATCAACCACATAAAAACTATCAACAAAAGTATAGTTACCTACTGTGACTTACAGCTTTGGAACCCATGTTTTTCACTGCATTGTGTTGTGACCGTGAACAACAACTGTGAAGCCATCGAATGGATCAGTAGGTATTTTCCTTTACTCCACCATATCTGCATCATTGAATTTATGTGTGGCTCCTCCATCTACCAAAACTGAGGCTCTTTGTCCTAATACCACACCCTTGCATCGAATAGTGTGATAGCGAGGCACTGCTGAAAGTACTGTCATTCTTGCTTTGTCCGGTGAAGGATGATTTTCTTCTTGTCTTTATTCTTCAGCTGCTATCTCATATGCTTCCTCTTGAACTGAATTGTGTTCTTTTTCATCCATATCCCCTTCATACTCCTCATTATCAGAAAAATACTTCTATGTATTGAGCTTTTCCCTTAGTGCATTTATGCCTCGGTGTCCAAGGTTGAAAGCATGTGAAGCACAATTTTTTTCTTCGAAGCTCATCCCTGTTTAGTCCTTCTTTATTATTCTTTTCAATTGAATCTCTTTGCAAAGGCTTCAGTGAACAACAATACTAACCTTCCCATCGACACATCAGCCACCTTGTCTGATAATTTTTGAAATTCCATCATGTAATCAGTCGGGGTCCCAACTTGCTTCAATTGTGCTAGTTCTTTGAAAGACAATTCCAGATCTTTTTGCTCAAATCTCTCTAGTATCCTGTCAATAAATTCTCGATATGTGTTAACCTGATCATGAACCAAAGTTTTCAGGCCAAGGAACCACCATTCATTGGCATCTCCTTCCAAGTGCAATATGGCCATTTTTAAGGCATCTTCTTCCACCATTAGATTCAGCAAGAAATTCACATCTAATTTTTCCACCCAAGTGTTAGCAGAACTTTAAGAGGAACCATCAAAAGTAGGGAGTGGAAATTTACTAATGGCACAATTTAAGTATTTGTTTTTGTATAGAGACTTATTATCTTCCTTCTTTTTGAAATTGTTTGTAGCAAAAAAGTATTGGTCAAATGGTACACTTCTTTTACAATCTTCATCCAATTTATCCCATTCTTTTGCTATTGTAGCAAGTTCAAGTTGAATGTTAGGCTCTTCTTTGGGCACAAGAAATTTAGGTGCAGTAGGCCTTGGTGTGCTCTGAAATTCATGGGGTCTATTATAAGGTCCTGTTCTTGAAAAAATATGCTCACCCATTGTCTTCTTTTCTTCTGATTGTAAACTATTGCTATCTCCTATTACTCCTAATTTGCTTCCAAATTGGCTACCCAACAATTTGAAACCTTTCATAAGCTGTTGGTTCATATTCTTTTTTATGTCATCAAAGAGAGGTTTCATGAGTTTAATATATTCCACCTTCTCAGGATCAGTGTATCCCTTCCCCTCGTTAGTCATAGTTTCAACAAAATGTACCTCTTCTTCTACTACTTCTTCTTCTCCAATAAAAATACTGTCAACTTCAGGATCTAAGGGTAGTGGCTTATTGATTTGACTCCTTGATAAGACCATCAGGTGCCAAGACCATTCTCTGATACCACTTGTAATGTCACTTTTTGATTTTATATATATATATATATATTTAACAGAAACTAAGAAATTTTTATAAATTTTTAAAAAAGGCTGTAGCCCAGGCAGGCGTACAAGGAGGAATTCTGAGAGAGAAGGCTGATGGCCTCAATTAAAATAGTCAGCCTTCTTAAAAGTACTTTGAGAGATGAATCCCAAATGTTCTTGAAGCTATTTCGAGAAAAGTACTGCTTACAAGAGTAGACTCTCACAAATTGTGAGCAGAGAAGAATACAGAAGCAAAGCATTAAACAGGCAAAGAGGAGTGTCCCTTAATGAAAGGATCCAATTTCTTCGGAGAACCCGCGCTGATGTTTGAGGCTGCTTCCTTTTCTCTACGTTCTTTATTTGTCTTTCGTCCTCTGGTGAGGGGAGGAGAAGGAGTTGAAAAGTCTTCAGAGTCGGAGGCTTCCTCTGATGAAGGGACCAAGGATGCTAGTCCTACCTGGGCTAAGGTCTCGCCACCCAAATCGATGGGATCTTTCTTTGAGCCAAGGGAAGCGGGTTTTGGAGAAAGTGCCTCCAAGGCGCTAATGGAATCATGGTTTCCCTGCTCCTGGACAACTGCTACTGCAGGTTCTTGTACTTCATCCTCCTGGAGAACTGCGAAGCTATTTTTGTTTTTCGGCTGTGGAGAATGTGGAAGAGGATCTTGGGAGGCCTTCTGTTGAGACACTGGAGGCTCCTTTCGCCTGGGAGGACGGCGTCGATTAGATACCGTCTGGAACTCTGTATCTTTGGAAGCTGGGGGATTTGCTGGTTTCTGTGGTTCTGCAAGCTTGGGGCAGCTTTTAGCGAAGTGGCCGTATACATGACAGAAGTTGCATTTAAAAGGGATCTGCTCATAGTCCAGTTCTTGAATGTGGCTCCATTCTCCTAAAGTAAGCTTTAGGGCTTCAGGGAGCCCTTTCTCTAGATTCACCTCTACGCAGATACGGGCACATATGTACTGACCCCCTTTTGGCTCTGCAGTGTCTAAATAGCGACCTAACTTATTACCATTGTCAATCAGAGTGATTTTCCCCCAAAGATGAAGAGGGAGGTTAGGAAGTCTTACCCAAACTGGAGCGACGGTGATCTCTGCTTCTGGGTTAAACCCTAGAGACCAAGGGGCTAAGAACAGTCCTCTCGAACCCATGAAGAAGGGGCCCGAATGGAAGACAAGGTCTCTTTCTGCTTTATTTGCTAACAAGAAAACAAAAAACCCTCGGCCAGCTGCAAAGAGAGAGACCTGACCTGACAGAAGAGGGTTCCAATGTTCTGCAATCCAGATCTTGACCGCCTTAGGGCTGGGCCGCAAACCTATGAACTTACCTATGAGGGCTTGCTCAGAGAGGAGGAGAGATTTCTGGCATGGATCCGAAGGACAGAGCTCCATAGAAGGGATCTCGTCCATCTTTTTCATGAAATTGGAAGAAGAGTGAGAAGCTGCCTGAGGAGCGGCAGCTTGAACAAGGGCCTTGAAGGCAGCGAGCTGGGCGTGAGTGTCCATTTCCAGAAAACTCATGGCTGAAAGCAACGACAGCCAAACCTGAAACTCCACACTGATAGCGACCAGATCTGAAGGAACTCCATGCTGAAGCCAGCGACCAGAGAACCACGCTTGGCAGCCAACCCCCACGCTGAGGACAGCAGCAGCACTGCACAGCAAGGGATGGCGGCAAGGGGACGCTGAGGATGCAGCGATCCAAACTCTGCAAGGATGATGGCTAGGGAAACCCTAGCCGTAAGAGGAGCCGCTTCTTCTCCATCGCATTACCAAAAAATATTTTTTTGAATTTATATTAAATGACCATTTTTTTTCACTTTTTTCCCCTATTTCGACCTTTGACTAGTTTTGATGTCTAGGTCTCCAAATTGGACCAAATGCTCGCAAATATTCTCAAAGTGTGTATGAATGATATTAATAATTAAATACTATGTTCATATATGATTTTTAACCATCCAATCACTTCTGAAAACTAGTTTTATATTCTGATCAAAGTAGGAGTCTTTACTAGCAATTTGGGGTTCCAATTCCCCCTCGGGTAAATGCTGGAAATGGCTTCTCAAATGCTCCCAAAACCACTAGAATTTATGAACAGAGTTAAGGGATGTGTAAGTGAAAATTTCAAAGTCTCATATGCATCATGTTTCAGTTTATACAGGCTGTTATGACTCTTTCCAAAACAGCTCCCAAATCACAATTTCGACCCTTGGGGAAAATGCACCAAATCTTCTCCCAATGCAATAAAAATGAGTAAAATGGATTCCAATGCTTAAGTAATGAAAATGAGACTTGAAATAAACAATAAGGACAGTACGTTCATCATACATTTATCAGATATACATTCCTACATTCGAAATAATAAGCATTACCATGACATATATCAAAATAGAGTGGAAATGGTCATTGTTTGCTCATTAAAAGTCATTTTGTCATACAAATATTGGGTATTTAGACTTGAAAATTTTAAATAATTAATAAAAGAGAATATTTAACTGATTTCAATCATAAATATATGAGGAATATCTCTCCCAAATAGTACAATAGCTCACCCAATGCGCAATCCCTCCATGGGCATGAACATGCAAAGAAAACATGAAATGGTTGAGAGGAAGTGATGCAATAGAAGAACCCATGAGATTCCATGTAGCATCCACCTGTAATTACAACTCCATTAAATATCCTTTAAATACCTTAGTGGCCTCTGCAAATACCAATTTTGATGGGAATCTTTCACCCTCGAAATTGGATAAGGCAAGAAAACTAGTCATCCACTAGCTCTCACAATTAACAAATGACAATTTCTAAAATGATAAAAATCCCTTCTCTTGGTTGCTTCCTGTATTTTATAAACATCCTTATCCTTATAATGTCCCCAATCCATCCACAAACTCAATCCAATTCGAATTAGGCTGTGTGATCATGATTTTCCATGTGTCCTCCCTTTCCTGGCCTTCCACCTTCCCCAAATTCAAGTTGGAGCCCATTGAGCTTCCCTAACTCCATTAGAGCTCTCTTGGATGCTCTATTTCGACCTGACATGTCATATATGTCATATTTCATCCTTCATATCTGATTTGTGTCATAGGTGTCATAGCATCTTCATCATTGTTGTCATAGAGCTAGGGAATCTAGTCCAAGTGTCTCATTAGCTCCAAAATGACTCTTCCTCTCCCATGTAAGTTACATTTTCTCCCAAATTTGTATAAATTGAGCACATAGATTTATATACAAACACACAACTCACAAAATAGATCTCACAATTTACTCAACAATTGAAGAATGAAACAATGCAAAAATGGCTTGCAACTGTGAATGCTTTCATTAATCAAAAGTAATTAGATAATAATTACAATGAAGTACAATGGCTAAATAACCACAAGAAATTCGAATCCACATGAGGAAATTCAAATTGATTACACTCTACTTGACCGTAGGTAACTAAGACCTTGTCTAAATCATTATTGGAGGACTCAATGGTTAATTGACCTTGTCTAAACCATCACCGGAGTTCATCGGAGTTATAAAACACAACTCAAGTGTTACATTCAGTGTTGACTAAGGCTAACTGACTGTGGTAGGTGAGAAATGTGCCCCTCCTACATGTAGCCATGCAAACCTAGCACTAACTAAATATAGAGGACTAGAACTGAATGTAATTAACTCCTAACTTAGCTTGACTAGTCACCAACTCAACTCAACTGACCTTGGTTGGTTTCGACACTCCCAGTGGCTCCTAAATTGTAGGGATTGGTCTAGGAGGCTCCTAAAATGATGGATGCAAGTGCAATAAGTGGTAGTAGGGCTCAATTAGTGTTCCCCACACTTTAGTAACTGAAACACGTGCCCCAATTAGGCCAAGTGGACACAATGGTTCTAGTGACTAAAAATAGACTGGATGGACTCCCGATTTAGACATGACTCTTGATTTAGACATATGACCAAATTTGACAAGGGAGGATTAATAATCCTAATACCCCCTCTGAATGCTAACTTGGACAATCTGTGGGCCCTGGTAACTAAAACCATAGGTCACCCATTACATCAAGTAAAATAAAGTAACTGCTTAATACAAGGAGTTGGGACAAAAACCACATGGGAAAAATCCCCCCCTGTATCTAAGCAGGTAGAATCAGGTCTCAAGTTTGAAAAACTTGAAAATATGTTGCTGCAATCTTCATCTCTGTGAGGTAGTGAAGCAGCATGCATGGTGTGTTGTGCACAGTTATTCTGGGGCCTGGCATGTAGACTTCTCTTTCTTCTCCAAAATTGATGATGGAAGGAAGGAGGAATGTAACCTTTATCTCTTGTTGGATGAAGAGATGCATGATCACATCTATTCTTTTGAATGTAGTGAGACTGGTTCCTTGCCATGTAGCATCTTACAGGGTGTCTATTGGATCTCTCTGAAGGAGGTAAGATTGCATGGCATAGTGCAATGGTCTTTCCTTTCTGAGTGTCAGGTGGGTTTCCAGTCATCTTCCTAGCTTCTAGTTTGGAAGTAGGGACTGAATCTAGATCTAAATCACCTTGAATCTCAATCTCATAAACTGATAAATATGGATTTACAATACTAGTAGAAGGTGCAAAAGAAGTAGATGCAATGATTTTACCTTCCCTTGCAAGTGGCTGCTGAGAGTGCACTGGTTCTGAAGGAGGCATGAAATGTGAGAACTCATATGCTTTTGAGACATGATTTGCAACACCCTTCGCTATGATGTTCCTAGTAGAGATATATGTGATCTCCACTGAGTCAGGACCAAAGATCACTCGCTTTAGAGATCCAGTATGGGTCATTTGATAGATAAATAACAGGTTTGAAGCCAGGGAGGGAACAAATAGCACATCTTTGAACCTTCCATGTTCAAGATTGATAGAGACCTTCCCCTTTGGTTTGATAGTTGAAGGGAGTGAGAGGCTTTACTGGATGAGCCATTTTGAATGTAGTAAGGAGGACTGAGCTGTTGTAGCGAATGCAATGAGAAGAAAGGGCTGCTTGCAGTGAATGCTGTGAGAACAACTGATAACCTGTCACACAATCAAACATACAAAGTAAGGTCGACAGTCTGCACTTTTGGAATTTCCTTCACACCCAGCATAGTTGATCAAGCAAGCTTGATCAACAATTTCCTAACTTGGGATATTAAGTGGTAAATTCTCCGCTTCTGGTGTAGTACTGGAAGGAGCAATTTTGCTAAAAAAAAATGATCCAGCTGGAGATCTGAGGAGGAGAGGTGCTTTGTCCTTCAAGGCTCTGATACCATATAAACTGAGCACATAGATCTGTAGACAAACAGACAACTCACAAAATAGATCTCACAATTTACTTAGTAATTGAAGAATGAAACAGTGCAAAATTGGCTTGCAACTGTGAATGCTTTCATTAATCAAAAGTAATTAGATAATAATTACAATGAAGTACAATGGCTAAATAACCACAAGCAATTCGAATCCACATGAGGAAATTCGAATTGATTACACTCTACTTAACTGTAGGTAACTAAGACCTTGTCTAAATCATTATCGGAGGACTCAATGGTTAACTGACCTTGTCTAAACCATCACTGGAGTTCATCGGAGTTCTAAAACACAACTCAAGTGTTACATTCAATGTTGACTAAGGCTAATTGACTGTGGTAGGTGAGAATTGCGCCCCTCCTACATGTAGCCATGCAAACCTAGCGCTAACTAAATGTAGAGGACTAGAACTGAATGTAATTGACTCCTAACTTAGCTTGACTAGTCACCAACTCAACTCAACTGACCTTGGTTGGTTTCGACACTCCCAGTGGTTCCTAAATTGTAGGGATTGGTCTAGGAGGATCCTAAACTGATGCATGCAAGTGCAATCAATGGCAATAGGCCTCAATTAGTGTTCCCCACACTTTAGTAACCGAAACATGTGCCCCAATTAGGCCAAGTGGACCCAATGGTGCTAGTAACTAAAAATAGACTGGATGGACTCCCGATTTAGACATGACTCCTGATTTAGACATATGACCAAATTTGACAAGGGAGGATTAATAATCCTAATACCCCCCCTGAATGCTAACTTGGACAATCGGTGGGCCCTGGTAACTAAGACCATAGGTCACCCATTACATCAAGTAAAATAAAGTAACTGCTTAATACAAGGAGATGGGACAAAAACCACATGGGAAAAATCCCCCCCTTCTATCTAAGCAGGTAGAATCAGGTCTCAAGTTTGAAAAACTTGAAAATATGTTGCTGCAATCTTCATCTCTGTGAGGTAGTGAAGCAGCATGCATGGTGTGTTGTACACAGGTATACTTCTCTTTCTTCTCCAAAATTGATGATGGAAGGAAGGAGGAATGTAACCTTTGTCTCTTGTTGGATGAAGAGATGCATGATCACATCTATTCTTGTGAATGTAGTGAGTCTAGTCCCTTGCCATGTAGCATCTTATAGGGTGTCTATTGCATCTCTATGAAGGAGGTAAGATTGCATGGCATAGTGCAAGGGTCTTTCCTTTCTGAGTGTCAGGTGGGTTTCCAGTCATCTTCCTAGCTTATAGTTTGGAAGTAGGGACTGAATCTAGATCTAAATCACCCCAAATCTCAATCTCATAAATTGATAAAGATGGATATGCAATACTAGTAGAAGGTGCAAAAGAAGTAGATGCAATGATTTTATCTTCCCTTTCAAGTGGCTGCTGAGAGTGCACTGTTTTTGAAGGAGGCATGGATTGTGAGAACTCATATGCTTTTGAGACATTATTTGCAACACACTTTGCTATGATGTTCGTAGTAGAGATATCTGTGATCTCCATTGAGTCAGTACCAAATATCACTTTCTTTGGAGATCCAGTATGGGTAATTTGATAGACATATAACGGGTTTGAAACTAGGGAGGGAACAAATAGCACATCTTTGAACCTTCCATGTTCAATCTTGACAGAGCCCTTCCCTTTTTGTTTGATAGTTGAAGGGAGTGAGAGGTTCTACTGGATGAGCCATTTTGAATGCAGTAAGGAGGACTGAGCTGTTGTAGTGAATGCAGTGAGAAGAAAGGGCTGCTTGTAGCGGATGCTGTGAGAAGAGATGATAACCTGTCACACAATCAAACATACAAAGTAAGGTCGACAGTGTGCACTTTTGGAATTTCCTTCACACCTAGCATAGTTGATCAAGCAAGCTTGATCAACAATTTCCTAACTTGGGATATTAAGTGGTAAATTCTCCGCTTCTGG
>LPNX010437645.1:19394-62418 GCA_001517045.1 Pseudotsuga menziesii
AAAAAAATGATCCAGCTGGAGATCTAAGGAGGAGAGGTGCCTTGTCCTCCGAGGCTCTGATACCATATAAATTATCTGTAGACAAACACACAACTCACAAAATAGATCTCACAATTTACTTAGCAATTGAAGAATGAAACCATGCAAAAATGGCTTGCAACTGTGAATGCTTTCATTAATCAAAAGTAATTAGATAATAATTACAATGAAGTACAATGGATAAATAGCCACAAGCAATTCAAATCCACATGACGAAATTCGAATTTATTACACTCTACTTGACTGTAGGTAACTAAGACCTTGTCTAAATCATTATCGAAGGACTCAATGGTTAACTGACCTTGTCTAAACCATCACCGAAGTTCATCAGAGTTCTAAAACACAACTCAAGTGTTACATTCAATGTTGACTAAGGCTAACTGATTGTGGTAGGTGAGAAATGCGCCCCTCCTGCATGCATCCATGCAAACATAGCTCTAACTGAATGTAGAGAACTAGAACTAAATGTAACTGACTCCTAACTTAGCTTGACTAGTCACCAACTCAACTCAACTGACCTTGGTTGGTTTCGACACTCCCAGTGGCTCCTAAATTGTAGCGGTTGGTCTAGGAGGATTTTAAACTGATGCATGCAAGTGCAATCAGTGGCAACATGCCTCAATTAGTGTTCCCCACACTTAGTAACTGAAACATGTGTGTTAGTTTTTATCAATCAAGCTAGCATTATGTTAGGATCTTTAACTGAGAGAACAACAAGTAGAGCAATCAAACACAAGAGACAATGAACACAGTGTTTTTCCTCGGGGAAACCATAGATGGAGAAAACCCCGCAACTTCCTCAGAGATAGAATCAACACCAAACGTAAAACCCCCAAAATAGTAAGATGATCTCCCAATAGCAGTAACCTCTTTCTTCCTTGCCCCAGTGTCTTCCTCTTCCTCAGCTATGCGCTACAACTGAGTGTGTGATAAATAGAGAGGCTAGCTCTCTATTTATACTAATTCCCGACATGACTAAACCCTACTAGGGCCGACCTCTCTAGGAGAGTCTAATAACCCTAGTGCCCCAGAACTGTGGGGAATTTAACCCTTAGAAAATAGGAGGGTTACCCACAATAACTTGACATGACTTGTTTACATTATAGATCCTCCCGATAGGAACATCGGGGCATGAAATGACTCAAGTATATCACAAATACATCTCGAAATAAACATCGGGTTACAATACATAAGAAATACAAGTGAATACATTCCGAAGTTAGATATTCATCAATACTCCCTCTTAACTAGGAAGGTATTCTCTCGACACAGTTTTTCAGCACAAGTCTTCTTCTCTTTATCATCTGGGTCATCGTCAAGTTCTCGTCATCTTCATCTTCAAGTCATCTTCATATGAATCTGGATCATCATCATTGGATCTGGATCATCACTAGATCTGGATCATCATCATTGGATCTGGATCATCACTCAATATGGATCATCATCACTATATCTGGATCATCACTTGATCTAGATCATCATCACTGGATCTAGATCATCACTCGATCTGGATCATCACAAGGTCATCATCACTGGATCTGGATCATCACTTGATATGGATCATCACTACTGGATCTGGATCATCACTCGATCTGGATCGTCACTGGGTCATCATCACTAAATTCGGATCATCACCGGGTCATCATCGCTAGATCTAGATTCTCACTCGATCTGGATCAGTACCATAGGTGATATCTCATGATTCTTCTCGTCACAGGAAATTCTACAGAGCCAACCCTTTTTCATGTTGGTTGTAAGCCTACCTCATCGTAGGTCTTTGGTAGCCCTTACATCTGACCTACTCGTCAGAATGGCCAGCACTCACATCTGACCTGCTCGTCAGAAAGGCACAACACTTACATCTGACCTACTCGTCAGAAAGGGATGCACTCACATCTGATCTTGTAGGAACCAATCCTACAGTCACATCAGAATGGCCTTGAGTCCCAGACTGAGCTACCTGGTAATTGACCAGGTGCCTCCATTCTCTTAGAGAATGGCAGTAGCCCTTACATCTGACTTGCTTGTCAGAATGGCCAGCACTCACATCTGCCATGGAAGGAAGAAATCCTCTCACCATGATAGAATGGAAACAACCCTTATATCTGATCAAGTGGGAACACATCCCTCAATCACATCAGAATGGACATGTGCTTACATTTGATCATGTAAGACTACATCTTACAATCGTCTCAAAAAGGCCCTTAGTCCCAGACCAAGTATTCCTGGTAACTCACCAGGCAGCTCCATTCCCAGAATGGTAGTAGCCCTTATATATGGTCATGTAGGAACTAATCCTACAGTCATATCATAATGGCTTAACACTCATATCTGACATGGAAGGAAGCAATCCTCTCACCACGATAGAATGGCTCAGCCCTTACATTTGACCTACTCATCAGAATGGCTTCCGGACTCGTCACTTCCCCTTGGAAGGGACCTCGATCTGGAGAACACCAAGCTTCTCCCTGAAGTACTCAAACTTCACTTTGGCCAATGGCTTCATCAACACATCAGCTATTTGATCATCCGTCGCAACATACTGGAGCTTCACTGCTCCCCTCTGCACCATATCCATGATATAGTGATACTTGATCTTGATATGCTTTGACTTGTCATGGAACACTGGATTCTCTGACAACTTCACACAACTATGGTTGTCACAATGTATACAAGTAGAATCCATCTGGAGATCAAATAAATTAGACAGTAGATTCCTCAGCCATACTGCCTCAAAAGTAGCTGAACAAGCTGTGACATACTCTGCTTCAGCTATACTCAGTGCCACATAGGATTGCTTCCTGATAAACTAAGAGATCACACCTGATCCCAACCTGAAACAACATCCTGAAGTGCTCTTCCTATTGATGGCACTGCCTGCCCAATCTGAATCAACATAACCCTCTAGGTTAATCTTCTGATTCACCTCGTACTTGAGCCCATAATCAACTGTACCCCTCAGGTACCTCAGAATATGCTTTGCAGCAGTCAAGTGAACATGTCTCGGATCTGTCAGGAACTGGCTCAAGGTGTTCACATCAAAGCAAATATCTGGTCTCATGTTCGTTAGGTACATCAAGGACCCAATCATCTGACAATACATTGTGCCATCAACTGCTTCTGATGAAGCATCGCTCAATAGCTTCATGTTTGATTCCATAGGTGTGGCCATGGCCTTGGAGTCCATCATCCCAAACCTCTTCAGGATCTCTGCTGCATACTTCCCTTGTCCAAGGGAGATTCCATCTGCACTCTGCCACACCTCCATACCTATAAAATAATGCATCATACCCAAGTCCTTCATTTCGAACTTGGCAGCAAGCTTTCTCTTCGTATCAGCAATAAAACCATCCATACTTGTCACAAACAGAGCATCTACATACAGTAGGAGCATCATTGGGTTTCCATCTTCAACCTTGCAGTAAAGGTTGGAATTTGCTTTACTCTTGGTAAAGCCCAAACTGGATAGAAAACTGTCAATTCTGTTGTACCATCCGTACCATGTCTTGGGTGCCTATTTCAAACCGTACAGGGATTTCTTCAATCTACACACATGAGACTCCCTGTCATGTGTCTCAAAACCGAGTGGTTTCTCTGCATACACTTCCCCTTCCACTACACGATTCATGAAAGCAGTCTTGACATCCATTTGGTGTATCTTCCATTTCATCATTGCAGCCAGAGCAAGTACTGATATGATGGAAGTGTATCTGGATACAGGTGCAAAGGTTTCTTCATAATCTATTCCTTCTTTCTGGGAGAAACCCTGAGCAACAAATCTTGCCTTATATTTCTCTATGCTACCGTTTGCAACATGCTTGATCTTGTAGATCTATTTGGAAATTACAACTGACTTCCCTTCTAGTCTTGGGACAACATCCCAAACATCATTCTTCATGATCGATTGATACTCTTCGATCATAGCATCCTTCCATTCTTTCCGTTCTGCCGCTTCTTCATAATTGGAAGGTTCAAATCACATAGTAATGCTACATACCCGGAGCAGGACCTGGTCCTCTTTCTTTCTATGTGATTCTCTTCTGGAGCCCCATATATTTCTACACCTTGGATAACTTCTCATACCCAAGCAGGTTTCCTCTTATGAGGATTCTTTTCTGGAGGTGGATCTACAAGTCTTTGTGGTTCTTCAAATTCTTGAACTTCTTCTTGAGTTTCTTCATTCATGGTTGTATCATGAATTTTGGGTGCTTCCAATTCTTCAGGAACTTCAGTAGGTCTCTTTCTGTATTTGTTGTAAGCTGTGTCTTCATCAAATGTCACATCCCTACTGATGTCAATCTTCTTGAATCCTGGGAAGTATATTCTGTAAGCCTTTGAGCTTTTAGAGTATCCCACAAATATACCCTTCTTTCCTGAAGGATCTAAGTTAGTCCTCTTCTCTTTTGGAATGTGTATGTACACTGGACAGCTGAATATTCTGAGATGGATGACTTCTGGTTTCTTGTTGGAGAATAATTCTTCAGGAGTCTTATTCTTGACTACTCTGTGTGGAGTATGGCTCTATACATACACCGCTGTTCTGGCAGCTTCCACCCAAAGATGCATGGGAAGATCTTGATAATGAAGCATTGCTCTTGCAACTTCCATGATAGTTCTATTCTTCCTTTTTGCAATCCCATTCTGTTGTGGATTATAAGGAGTGGAAAAATCCCTCTTAATCCCTGAGTCTTTACATAGCTCTTTGAATTCATTCAAAGTGAATTCTCCGCCATTATCTGATCGAAAGGTCTTGATCTTCTTTTCAGAGTGATTCTCGATCAAGGCTTTGAATTCCTTGAACTTGCTGAATACTTCATCTTTGTTCTTCATGAAGTAAATCCATGTCTTTCTAGAAAATTCATCAATAAAAGAAACATAATATACATACCCCCTTAGTGAGCTTGATGACATAGGACCGCATACATCGGAGTGGATGATTTCCAAGATTCCTTTTGCTTTGCTTTTGCTACTTGGAAATGTCTTCTTTGTATTCTTTCCTTTCGCACATCCTTTGCAGACCCCATCATGTTTTTCTTGAATTTCTGGAAGACCTTCAATAGATTTTCTTGCCAGTGGTAGTGCTCTGTAATGCACATTTGCAAGCCTTCAATTCCAAAGCTCAATTGGCTCTACTGTGTCATGGACCAAGGCTTGTTCTGGATGGCTCTTTAATTTGTACAATCCTCCTTCTTGTTCTCCAATCAGTACTGCATCATTGATAGTCTTTCCTTTTGGCCACATGATGACTTGACCATCTATAAATGCAACCCTCATGCCTTTTGCATCTAATGTAGATATGGAAAGAAGGTTCTTCTTGAGACCTGGTACAAACAATACATCTTGCATCTTCATAGATTTTCCAGAGTTTAGTTTATAGGAGGATTCCCCACTACCTTTTATTGGATATTGGTAGACATATCCAAGCTTCACCTTGTGAGGTGATTCATGTTCTGAAAGTTTTACGAAGGACTCTTCGAATCATGTCATATGTTTGGAAGCCCCACTGTCTATAAGCCAATCATTGCTTCCATGTGTGATGTTTCCCGCGAGAGCAGAAATCAAGACATATTCTTCTTCACTAGAAGAGTCTTCACTTTCATATCTGGTTCTCTTCTTGGATGGTTCATCATCCTCTGCAGCATGAGCATGATGTCTTCTCTTGTTGCTCTTTTTCTTATTTTGTCTTTTAGGACAATCTCTTGCAAAGTGTCCTACTTCATCACATGTATAACATCTGATTCTAGACATGTCTTTTCTAGAGTTATTTTTAGAGAAATGCTTACCTTTGGAGTGATGAGAACTTCTTTTGGTTTTCTTGGAGTATGCTGTGAGAGCTTGATCTTCACTTCCCATCTTCTCTTCTCGAGCTGTTATTCGAGCTTCTTCTTGAGAGCATTCTTCCCATAGTCTGCTGAACTTGACTAACTTCTTTCTAGCACATATCCCTTGAATAAAGGAGTCCCATGATCTAGGGAGACCATTCAAGGTGGTCATCACAACCTCTACATTCTCTACTTCTTCATCTACTGCTTCCAGCTGTTCCGTGATCTAAGAGACCCTTGTAAAGTAAGATTGGATGGTCTCAACATTCTGTATCTTTACATTCTTCAGTTGGTTTCTTAGAGTCATCTTATGGTTTATGTTCTTCCCTTCAAACAATTTGGTTAGGGCATCAAACATAACTTTAGGTGTCGTTAGGGAGGACACCTGTGGTATGAGGTGATCCTTGATTGAATCAACAATGATCCTATTTTCCATAACCAATTTCTTCTTATGTAAGGCCTTAGCCTAATCTCCCTCTGGAATTGGAACCTCCTCATTGATATAGGAGTCCAACTCATTTTCTTCCAGGACTAGGGAGATCCTATACTTCCAAGCTAGGAAGTTATCAGCTCCCTCAAGCTTTTCATTAAGCTTGGTATGATGAGACATATTAACTAAGAACCTCAAATGGAAATACAAAAGATTTAGATCTTACCAGGTCAAGATGTCGGATCTGGATTTGGAGCTAAAATCCTGCAGTGCTAGTTCAGGAGCAGATTAGGGTTTTGCTTTTCTGGAGTTCTCTCCAACCAAATGTTTTGAATTTGATCCCTAACTTTGATTTTGGGGAGGAGATCAATCCAAGCCTGGGCTCACTAAAAAATTCCTTTTCTGTGAAAAGCCCCAATTTTCGGCAGCAGTGTCGAGTCCAAAACTGAAAAACCTCAAAATTTTATTTTGCTTCGACAGAAAGATGCGCCCTAGGGAGGAGAGTTATTCCAACCTTCTTTTGCTAAAAATATGTGGAGAGAGATCCACATAGTAGGAAGCCCTAGTTCCCGCAGCTGCATAGTGTCTTCTTCTCATGTTAGCTCTGATACCATGTTAGTTTTTATCAATCAAGCTAGCATTATTTTAGGATCTTTAACTGAGAGAACAACAAGTACAACAATCAAACACAAGAGATAATGAACACAGTGTTTTTCCTTGGGGAAACCATAAATGGAGAAAACCCCACAACTTGCTCAGAGATAGAATCAACACCAAACATAAAACCCCCAAAACATTAAGACGATCTCTCGACAACAGTAACCTCTTTCTTCCTTGCCCCAATGTCTTTCTCTTCCTCAGCTATGCGCTACAACTAAGTGTGGATGAGTGTGTCCTAAATATAGAGGCTAGCTCTCTATTTATACTAATTCCTGACATGTCTAAACCCTACTAGGGCCGACCTCTCTAGGAGAGTCTAATAACCCTTTGCCCTGGAACTGCGGGGACTTTAACCCTTAGACAACAGGAGGGTTACCCACAATAACTTCGCATGACTTGTTTAAATTATAGATCCTCCCGATAGGAACATCGGGGCATGACATGACTCAAGTATATCACAAATACATCTCGGAATAAACATCGGTTTACAATACATAAGAAATATAAGTGAATACAATCCAAAGTTACATATTCATCAACAATGTGCCCTAATTAGGCCAAGTGGACCCAATGGCGCTAGTGACTAAAAATAGACTGGATGGACTCCCGATTTAGACATGACTCCTGATTTAGACATATGACCAAATTTGACAAGGGAGGATTAATAATCTTAATAATTTGACCTATGATGCATATGGACACGTGTATTATCCTTCTAAATCATCCAAGAACCTTTAGGCTTCCCATGGATTCGAATTTGCAAGAGGAGGATGCCATGTGGCACCAAATTTCTAGCTTGTGTGGGCCCCATAGTCTTCATGTGTCTCCATGCTCCATTGCCACTTCAATTTTCTCTTGTATTTATTTAATAAGCTACATTATTAAACATTTATCCCATTCTAATGTCTGAACATCATTTATTAGCTCCCTTATTAAAATTCCAAATGTATCCATCTAACCTAGGGAACTAGTAGGATTGATAAAATTGTCTTGTTATGCAATTATTTGAATGGGGACATTATAGTCCTCCCCACCCAAGATTTCTTGTCCTCAAGAAATTTCAGATTTGGATGCTGCAAAATATTCTCCTCTCCCATGTGGCATCTTCACTTGGTAGATCCTTCCATTGTACTAAGTATTCTTTAATAGTTCTGCTTCTCAATCTCCTTTCCCTTGTCTTCAAAATATTTTTCGTAACAAGTGTGAGATGACCTTCATCATCCAAGGGAGGAAGTATTTCTGAAGTGACAATTTTCTGACCAAGATATTTTTTGAGACAAGAAACATGGAATACATTATGGATTTTACTCCCTTCCGGAAGTTCCAACTCATATGCTACTTCCCCAATCTTCCAAACTACCTTGTATGGGCCATAGTATCTTGGTTTTAGATTTTATGCCCCATTCTTTTTGAGAGATGTTTGTTTGTATGGATGCAACCTCAAATATACAAAATCATTAACCTGAAAGGTTCTTTCTTCTCTATGTCTATCTGCATATTGTTTTTGCTGATTTTGGGCAACCTGCAAATTGTCTTTCAAAAGATTTAAAATTTATTGGCTCTCTTCCACCCAATCTTTAGCTTTTGGAGCTCTACTATCACCAAATATCTTCTCAACAAAGGTAAGTGCACCATAACCATATAATGCTTTGAAAGGAGACATCCCTATTGACATATGAAAAGTGGTGTTGTAGCAAAACTCACCCAAATGTAGCCATTTTATCCATGCTTTTTGCGGCTCTCCCACATAGTTTCTTAGGTACCCTTCCAAGTATTGGTTCAACCTCTCTATTTGTCCATTAGTTTTTGGATTATAGATTGTGCATGGAGTCAACTGAGTTCCCACCAATCTAAAAATTTCTTGCCAAAAAGCACGCATGAATCTACTATCTCTATCACTTACAATGCTCTTAGGGAGCCCATGCAATCTGAATATTTCTTTGGAAAAAATATCAGCCACTTGTGAAGCACTGAAAAACAATGTAACAACAAAGAAATTAGCAAATTTTGTAAATCTATCCACTACCACATAAATGCAATCCTTACCCAAATATTTGGGAAACCCGGTGATGAATTCCATTGAGACACTGTCCCATTTTTGCTCCGAAATGGGCAATGGTTGCAATAAACCAGCTGGGCATGTAAGTTCTGATTAGTTTTGCTGACATACCTTACATTAATTCACATATTTCTGAACATATTCCTTCATCCCCTTCCAAAAGAATCTTTGCCTCAGTTGCCTATAAGTTTTGAAGATCCCTGGATGGCAAGGTAGTGGGGAATCATGTGCTTCTTGCAAAATTTTCAACTTGAGATTTGAATCTTGAACCAAATAAATTCTGACCTAATAATATATCATCCCATTCACAATCCTATATTTATCACCCTCGTTGATTCCATCTAACACATAACAAGCAAATTTATCTTTGGCATATTCAACTAGTAACATATTTTTCCAATCTTTAGCAATGTCCATGAGAGAAAAAGAAGGTCTTTGAGATAATGCATCTGCTACAATTTTATGCTTCCCTTTCACATATTCAATATCAAAATCATAAGCTTGAATCTTTCTTACCCAATTTTGGGTGAGGAAGTGCCTTAGGCTATTGTGGTCAGTTTTCACCACAAACGTGTTTCCTACCAAGTATTGTCGAAACATGGCCAATGCATGCATGATGGCCAACATTTATTTGTCATATATGGAGTATAATTTTTCATGAGGCTGCAAATTTCTGCTCTCAATGGCTATAGGGTGTCAGCCTTGCTTTAGTACAACCCCTATTCCTCCACCTGAAGCATCACATTCAACAACAAAAGGCTTAGAAAAATCAAGTAATGCAAGTATGGGACAACTACTCATTACCTCTTTCATTTTTGGAAGGCCTTTTCAGACGCTTCATCCCACTTGAAAGCATACTTCTTAGTCAAATCACTGAGTGGAGAAGTCAACTTGGAGAACCCTTTCACAAACTTTCTATAATATTCCATTGAAACCTCTTAATTCGGTGATGTTTTTTGGTGATGGCCATTCTAAGATAGCCCTGATTTTTTCTATGTGTACTTTCAATCCTTCTTGCCCAATAATGTTCCCAAGATACAATATTTCCTTCATCCCAAATTCACATTTAGACATCTTAGCAAACAAGGACTGTTCTTGCGAAGTTCTCAACACAATCTCTAGATGATGCAAATGCTCTTCCCAAGTTTTACTGTAAATGATAATATCATCAAAGAAGACCAAAACAAACCTTCTAAGCTGCTTGCAAAATATTATATTCATGGATGCTTGAAATGTGGCTGGAGCATTGGTTAATCCAAATGGCATAACAAGAAACTCAAAGTGACCATAATGACATTGAAAAGCAGTCTTTTGCACATCTTCTTCATTCATTCGAATTTGGTGATAACTCGATCTAAGGTCAATTTTGGAGATATATTTTGATCCAAATAGCTCATCCATGAGCTCTTAAATCCTATGAATAGGATACCTATTCTTGATGGTATTCTTGTTCAGATCTCTAAAATCTATACACATCCTCAAGGTTCCATCTTTTTTCTTTACTAACACTACTGAAGAAGCATAATGGGTAGAGCTTGGTCTAATGAGTCCCAACTCTAAGAGTTCTTGGATGGCCTTCTCAATCTCATATCTGAATTTCTTAGGATGTATATAAGGTGGTATCTGAACCGGTGGAGTCCCCTCCTCCAAAACAATGTTGTGCTCAACCCCCCTACCAGGTGGTCTACCATGTGGAAGATCTCTTCAAAATTTTCATACTTTTTCAATAGTTTATCTATATCCTTTGGGTGTTCAAAAAAAGTTATGTTTGTCTTGGGAGATGTGATATGACATTCAACAGCCCATTCTATGTCCCCATGCCTCAATATATATCTCATACTATTGCAAGCCACTACTTGATTTGGGTAAGTGTGCTGCCCCCTCACAACCCTTAGTACACCTTTCGAATCTTGAAATTTCATATCAGGAATTTAATAATTTATTGTATGCTCCCATATATAATACAACCATTGCACTCCCAAAAACACATTAGTATCAACAACATCAACCACATAAAAACTATCAACAAAAGTATAGTTACCTACTGTGACTTGCAGCTTTGGAACCCAGGTTTTTCACTGCATTGTGTTGTGAGTGTGAATGACAAGTGTGAAGCCATCAAATGGTTCAATAGGTATCTTCCTTTTATCCACCATTACTACATCAATGAATTTATGTTTCGCTCCTCCATCTACCAATACTGAATCTCTTTTTCCTAATACCACACCCTTGCATCGAATAGTTTGATAGTGAGGCACCGCTGAAAGTACTGCCATTCTTGCTTTGTCTGATGAAGGCTAATTTCCTTCTTGTATTTCTTATTCAGCTGCTGTATCATATGATTCCTCTTGATATGAATTGTGTCCTTCTTCATCCATACCCCCTTCATACTTTTCATTACCATAAAATACTTCTATGTATTGAGATTTTCCCTTAGTGCATTGATGCTCCGGTGTCCATGGTTGAAAGCATGTGAAGCACAATTTTTTTCTGCGAAGTTCATCCTTGTTTAGTACTTATTTATTATTATTTTCAATTGAATCTCTTTGCAAAGGATTCTTATCAAGTGCATCTCTTCTCCAAGTCTTCTTTTCAAATCTGAAGGTAGGCTTAGGAGGAAATCTTGTTCTAGGAAGCACATTTTTGAGATCTCTAGTCAAGCTCATTGCATATTTTAATGTAGTGGGCTTGTGGGATTTGACCAAACCTTTTAAGGGTTCATACAAACCTTCAGTGAATAGAAATACTAACCTTCCAAGAGACACATCAACCACCTTGACTGATAATTTTTGAAATTCCATCATATAATATGTCGAGGTCCCAACTTGCTTCAATTTTGCTAGTTCTTTGAAAGACAATTCCAGATATTTTTGCTCAAATCTCTCTAGTACCCTGCCAATAAATTATCCATATGTGTTAACCTGATCATGACCCAAAATTTTCAGGCCATGGAACCACCATTCATTGGCATCTCCTTCCAAGTGAAATATGACCATTTTTAAGGCATTTTCTTCCACCATCGGGATTCAGCTAAAACTACACATCTAATTTTTGCACCCAAGTGTTAGCAGAACTTTGAGAGGAACCATCAAAAGTAGGGAGTGGCACTTTACTAATGGCACAATTTAAGTCTTTGTTTTTGTATAGAGACTTATTATCTTCCTTCTTTTTGAGTTTGTTTGTAGCAAGAAAGTACTGATCAAATGGTACACTTCTTTTACAATCTTCATCCAATTTATCCCATTCTTTTGTCATTGTAGCAAGTTCAAGTTGAATGTTAGGATCTTCTTTGGGTACAAGAAATTTAGGTGCAGTAGGCCTTGGTGTGCTCTGAAATTCATGGGGTCTATTATGAGGTCCTTTTCTTGAGAAAATATGCTCACCCATTGTCTTCCTTTCTTCTGATTGTGAAATACTGCTATCTCCTATTACTCCTAATTTGCTTCCAAATTGGATAAACAACAATTCGAACCCTTTCATAAGCTGCTGGTTCATGTTCTTGGTTATGTCATCAAATAGAGGTTACATGATTTTAATATATTCCACCTTCTTAGGACCAGTGTATCCCTTCCCCTCGTTAGTCATGGTTTCAACAGAATGTACCTCTTCTTCTCCAACAAAAATACCTTCAACTTCAGGATCTAAGGGTGGTGGATTATTGATTTGACTCCTTGTTAATACCATCAGGTTCCAATACCATCCTCTGATACCACTTTTAATGTCCCCTTTTGAATTTTTATTAAATGACCAATTTTTTTCACTTTTTCCCCTATTTCGACCTTTGACTAGTTTTGATGTCCATGTCTCCAAATTGGCCCAAATGCTCCCAAATATTCTCAGACTGTGTATGAATGATATTAATACTTAAATAATATGTTTAGATATTATTTGTAACCATC
This sequence comes from Pseudotsuga menziesii, assembly GCA_001517045.1. Lineage (NCBI taxonomy): Eukaryota > Viridiplantae > Streptophyta > Pinopsida > Pinales > Pinaceae > Pseudotsuga > Pseudotsuga menziesii. Next base: position 32,304 of record LPNX010437645.1, read on the forward strand.
CAATCACTTCTGAAATCTATTTTTATATTCTGATCAAAGTAGGAGTCTTTACTAGCAATTTGGGTTTCAATTCCCCTCAGGTAAATGCTGGAAATGGCTTCTCAAATGCTCCCAACCCCACTCGAATTTCTGAACAGAGGCAGGGGATGTGTAAGTAACATTTTTAAATTCTCATATGCATCATGGTTCAGTTTATACATTCTGTTATGACTCTTTCCAAAACAGCCCCCAATTCACAATTTCGACCCTTGGGGAAAATGCACCAAATCTTCTCCCAATGCAATAAAAATGAGTAAAATGGCTTCCAATTCTTAATTAATGAAAATGATACTTGAAATAAACATTAATTACAGTCCATTCATTTTAAATTTATCAAATAGACATTCCTCCATTCGAAATAATAAGCATTACCATGGCATATATCAAAATAGAGTGGAAATGGTCATTGTTTGCTCATTAAAAGTCATTTTGACATANGAATGAATAAAAGTGAATATTTATCTGATTAAAATCATAATTATTTTAGGAATATCTCTCCCAAATATTACAAGAGCTCACCCAAGGCGCAATCCCTCCATGAACATGAATATGAAAAGAAAACTGGAAATGGTTGAGAGGAAGTGTTGCAATGGAAGAAACCACAAGATACCATATAGATTCCACCTGAAATTAAAACTATATTAAATATCCTTGAAATACTCAAGTGGAATCTCCAAAAACCAACTTGGACGAGAATCTTTCACCCTCGAAATTGGCTAAGGCAAGAAAACTAGTCATCCACTAGCTCTCACAATTCACAAATGACAAATTCTCAAATGATAAAAATCCCTTCTCTTGGTTGATTCCTATATTTTATAAAAATCCTTAGCCTTCTAAGTTTCCCAATCCATCCACAAACTCAATCCAATTCGAATCAGGGTGCGTGCTCATGATTTGCCATGTGTCCTCCCTTTCCTAGCCTTCCACCTTCCCCAAATTCGAGTTGGAGCCCATTGAGCTTCCCCAACTCCATGAGAGCTCTCTTGGATGCTCTATTTTGACTTGAAATGTCATATATGTTAGATTTCATCCTTCAGATCTGATTTGTGTCATAGGTGTCATAGCATCTTCATCATTGTTGTCATAGAGTTAGGGAATCTAGTCCAAGTGTCTCAATAGCTCCAAAATGACTCTTCCTCTCCCATGTAGGTTAAATTTACTCCCAAATTTGACCTATGATGCATATGGAAAATTGTATTAGCCTTCTAACTCATCCAAGAACCTTTAGGCTTCCCATGGATTCAAAGTTTCAAGAGGAGGATGCCATGTGGCACCAAATTTTTAGCTTGTGTGGGCCCCATAGTCTCCATGTGCCTCCATGTTCCATTGCCACTTCAATTTTATCTTGTATTTATTTAATAAGTTACAGTATTAAATATTTATCCCATTCTAATGTCTAAACATCATTTATTAACTCCCTTATTATAATTCCAAATGTATCCATCCAACCTATGGAACTAGTAGGATTGATGGAATTCCTGCTATGCAATTATTTGAATCGAGACATTACAAGATTTCATATTATTGCAACACATTCATGTTGCTATACAAAATATTTTGATGGATGATTTCAAGATGAGCCCATCCTTGCAAGTTCCATCGAAAAAAAAACAACAAGTCGTCAACACAAAATAGATGGGATACATAGATGTTACCATCAAACCTGTTCCCTTTATATAGCTTAGTAGAAGCAACGTTGGTAATCATGCGGCTAAGCCCATCCATAATCAGTATAAAAAGTAACAATGCTAGGGGAAACCCTGTCTAAAGCCTCATCCAGGCTTGAACAATTTGGAAGCCGAGTTGTTGATGAGCACCACAAAGGATACATATTGTACTGTGGCAAGAATCCAGTTGACCAGGTTGAGTGAGAAGCCGATATGGAAGATAATTAGTCTAACCAAAGTCCAATTGACGCGGTCTTATGCTTTGGATAAGTCAACCTTGAAGAGAGCCAAAGACTTATTCCGAATCTTGGTCGTGTGAAGGACCTTTTGAGCAATGGCAATTGGTTCATGTATATGTCTGCTCTTTAGGAATGTGAAATGCTCTGGGAAAATATATCCTGATAGAATTTTTTTAACTCTATTGGCTATTGTCTTAGCAATCACCTTGTATACCGTGTTACACAAAGACATTTGGCGGTATTCTTCAAGACTTGTAGCTTTGTCCTTCTTTGGGATAAGGGAAATGAAAGTGCTATTAAATATACCATGAATCCTGCCATGTGCCCTGGATTCTTTAGCAACTGCAAGAAGATTGTCCTCAATGATATCCATGAAGCCTTTATAAAATTCAATTAGGAAGCCATCAGGCCCCGAGATTTTGTTAGCTTTCATGGAGTAGATCATTTCCTTGAGCTCCTCCAAATTAACCGGCTCAGCCATTTGTTCATTCTGCTCCACCGATAAAGATTTAGGGAAGAATGACACAAGATCCATCATAATCCTGATGGTTGAGTCAGTGTATTATTTGTATAAGTCAACAAAGTGTTTTAGTCTTACTATTCTCGTATCCTCGAATCCAAAAACCATCGTCCCATCCCCCTTACCCAGTTACCAGATACTATTAATATTTAATTTATGCCGAAAGAAATTATGGAAGTACTTAGTGTTTCCATCTCCTAGAAGTAACCAGGTTGCTCTACTCTTGAGTTTAATTATTTTCTCTTTTTCATCTAGAATCAACTTCTTTCTGGATTCCAGATCCATAAAAAACTCTTTTTGTGCCAAAGAATCAAAACCTTGGGTATTTGCAGAAGGGATGAAGGAAAAATACTTTTCTATTTGGAGTAAATCGGACTCAAGGGAGAGTCGATGTTGTTTATCTCATTCACAGGAGGCCTTCTTCACCTTATTGAGATTGTTGGAAAAATTTTTTGCTGCCAAAGATGAGCTACCCCGGTTGAGTGGAAGCCACTTCTTCTTAACCATCTTCTTGTATGAATCTTGTAGTAACCAAGATGCATTGAATTTAAATGGTGTAGTAGGTTTGTCAGGTAGGAATTTCAAGTCCATGAAGACCAGCTAGTGATCAGAGGGACCGCCGTCACCAATCCATTGATGCATGGAAGGGGCTATCTGAAGAGCACTATCATTTATGAGAAACCTGTCCAATACTTTGGAAGCACATTCATCCCCCACCCTCTTATTGCTCCAGGTTGGTTTGAGGTGTGTGGGGGGAAGATCAATAAATCCTTTCTCGTCTAACAACCTTAGTAAGAAGTCAGTTAGGGTATCTTTGATTGCATTTGGGCCCCAAGTTTCAGCTTCTCCTAATGAAAAATTTAAGTCACCACCTAAAATGAATCTGTCTAATAAATGGAATCTTGTGTTGAGTAAATGATTCCAGTACTCTGGTTTGCCATTTTTGGGTCCATATATGTTCAGGATTGTCAGCAAACGCCCAAATTCTATTGAAAAAAGAGTGGTGCCAAGCCCTGAATTAACAGACCAGGTATTAGTACATAATAATTCTTTACGCTCCCATCCTGTAATCACCCCTCTAGAGTAGCATATAGCATCAATCCAAAAAATGTCCCATCCAGGTAGTTGTTGTCCAGGCTCAACTATAATGGCATCACCAAAGGTCAAGCTTTCTTGTAGTAAAAGGATGACAAGTCAATGAAGGGAAACCATCATTTTGAGTGCTAATTTATTAGAGGGATGACCAATCCCTATGTAATTCAAGGAAAGTATGAGCATTAGGAGGAAACTAGTTTGCGGGCCTGAGCTCTAAGTGCCCATGGAATGGTTCGTTAATTACCTTCAGAAATATCCCTACAACTTTGTTTTCTAACCTTTTCCATTATCGACACTCGACCTCCGAGTCTAGGAGAAGCAGGTGATTTGGCCAGTCCCAAGTCCCTTTGAAAGGTATACTTTGTAGCAGATTGAAGAGTGTACCTTGAATATTGGGGAGCAGAGCAAATGCACTCAGGGCGCGCCACCAGAGGAACTGATGTGGTAATAGAAGGAGGAGGAGGGGAAGGTAATGGAGAGGGAAGCAGCGTAAGAATAGGGATAGGCATAAGAGTAGCATTAGGGGTTAATGGAAAATCCAATAAGGGCAGATCAAGTTCAGAGGGAGAGGGAGAAATCCTAGAGAATGTTGGAGTAAGGGTAAGCAGTTCATTAGTTGAATATAGAGGCCTCTCTAGCAGACTGGAAACAAGAACCTCCTCTGATGGGTAAAAGTATTTAAGTGGCTTTAAGGAAAAATAGTCGGTTTGGGGACAATTCTCTTCATCATTTGTAGTTGTTGGGAGCAATGAGGTAGTAGCAAAAGGACTCCTAGTTGTCCCCCCAGAATATGATGGGCCTTTAGAGCTGTGAGTGAGATAGCTTCCGATGGCAAAGGAAGTAGATTTGATGACTTGGGGAGCTTTGGGTTTCGCAGAAGTGTAGAGCGAGTCAAGTGGGGTTTTTGATCACCAAAAATAAGGGGGTCCAGTGGGTGTTCATACATACATGTGAACTCATCGGAGCTGAAGAGGTTTGTCGAAGCGTAAAACAAAGTGTACCAAAGTTGATCTTATCATTGTCAGCAACTTCAACCACCAGGGCAGTGTTGGGTCAAGTATCAATGAAAGGGGCGTTCGAAGACATATTAACCTCATCCTGGGGTGAATCAACCTTCAAGAAATTTGAGGCAGCATCATTCTCTTTTTTCCAATACTGATTGGTAAACGACAGGTTACAATCCTTAACCACATGACCATAGATGTGGCATCTATTGCATCGGAATGGAATTCCAGTGTAATCCAAGGTTTGTTTGTGTCGAAAGCCACCTTTACTAATCACCATTTCATCCCATAGGCCTTTTTGTATATTAAGCTCGACCATGATCTTGGCCACAATCATTAGTCCACATACCTTGAAAGAGTGATCTGCCTTGACATAAGAGCCAATGGCATTCCCTATGAGCTCGAAGATTTCCTTTGACCAGAGTTCAGGTGGGAGACTAGGGATCTTGACCCATATCAATTGGATGGCTAATTTGGTAGTATCGACGTTGAAAGAGGGGCACATCTAGTAAGATTGAACACTGTATTGTCCTTGAACCAATGAACTTTCAAAATGTGACTGGAATCCTCCGGGTTCTGGAAAATTGAGACAAACCATCCTTTGGTAAGGGCATAGCTGTCCGGGTCATAGGCAAGCATCAGAGACCAAAGTTCCTTAGACCATGCCCTGAAGTTTTGTATACAGACCCCTCGGCCTCCAAAGCATTTGACTAGAGCTAGATCCAAAAAAGGTATGGCGTCCTCCATGCTAACATCGTCCCCTAATGCTAGTTTGAGGGGGGAGGTCTTTCTTCAAATGCACTTCTTCTTGAAGAGGTCATTTAGGCCATCCTTATCATATATCCCGTCTGAGGAACCGCCACTATCCGACCTTTTTCCAGCCTCAAATAGCGAGATGTCAAAATCCTTCTAGAGGGTGGATCCAGGTCCTGAAGCAGTAGTCCAACAGTCATGGTTAATCCCCCGAGAGGTGGGGGTGGAATTCTTTCTGTGCATATCCCTGGGAGTTCAGATAAGAAGTGGTGGAGCCAGGTGCCTAACAGATCTTCATCTGGAAGTATCTGTGGAAGTGAATCCCTCCTTATGTTCCTATAAATGTTATAAGCCGTAAAATTTTGAAGAAACCTAAATAAAAATGAACCCTAAATGATCAGTCTAGTATTCTCTCAACTCAACAAATTACAGGTAAACCCTAAATACTACGCTTTTGAAGAGCCATGTATGAACCATAACCTAAAAGAGTTGACTAAAATACTCCACTAGTGTATAGAAGCTATCACTGACCCTTACTGTATTGGCAGAATGTGATAATCTCTCCCATAGGGCCATTCGTTGCTCCAGTGCACCAGTGCTGCCTATCATGGTTGAGTTCTACTTCCTATGCCCATTCCTATGTATGTTTGATGTTACATGTTATTTATAATAATATTATATTCCACATTTTAATAAGTAGAGGATGTTTTGGAATCAAAATCTAAAATAAGTTTTTAATAATTTTAAGAAGGTTAAATGTCTCACAATTTTGTTTTTTTGTTTGTTATTATAGGAATTTGACAAAGTAATATTTGTGGAAATTGTAGTTTTGAATTTATAAAGTTCTTATTTTTAATACAAGTACATATTAACATATTTGAATATCTTTATTGTAATCATATTGTGCAATGTTAATATTTAATATCTACAGTTTTATTAATCCATTTTTTTTTGCTTCATTTTAGGTTTAAAATGACAATTTTCCCCTCTTGTTAGTTCGAGAAACTTTAAAAATACCATTGTACTATTACATTTATTTATATGAAAACTAAACTAGCAATTGCCCCAAAAATGTGCAATAATACACTGATAGGATGACGTGGGAGGGTGAAATGGTTGAAAAGGGGAGGGAAACTAAAATCCAATTGGTGTTCTAAGAAAAGGACTCCAAAAAAGTGCATGGACTAAAGATTTTCCATGGTGCAGACTTGGCCTTCGACCTTGAGTACCATCACAAATGAGCTATCAGTTTTGCAGGGAAGGCCAAGGAAGGGTCAACTTAAAAAATCCCTTTTAGGGTATCACAAATAGGCACTTGAATATTAAACATAGACGAAGCTAGCAACAAATTGAACACAGTTAGCATTTTCATAGAACTTCTATCACCCAAAATAGAGAATGATTTGATGAAATGTTGTTGCTTTCTGACTTGTTGATCATCAAGGAATGGTAAGATGCAATCAACAAATTGATTCACTACTTTTGAATGTGTTGCATATTTTCCCAACGATTTAGAAATAAATTAGCTCACGCTTCACAAGTCCTGTAATGATTTTCCTCTTGTTCTCCCAATGAAGATGAAGCAAATTATACTTGCTTGTGAAGAGTATATCAAGATGCATTAAAAAAATTCCATGTAGCGGAATATTATCTTGATCTTCATGATTTCCATGCTCCAAATTTTGAAGATTCTCAACGGAACTCAAAATTGGTAAAACCATGGCTTCTGAAACACTTTTAATATACGGGATTGACATAATGTTGAGGACAAGCAATTTCTATCTCTTGAAAAATGAAACAAGCTTTAAATGGTTGCTCATTTCCATAAAACAAGTAAACACCGAGTTAGGTGTTTTACTGCTCTCACTTTCTTAGATAAATTTCTCAATGGATAGTTTTATTGCTGTAAAAAATATATTCCATAGATTTGTACTATAATCACTTGAATCATACTTACTCAACACAATGGAAATAACCTTAAATAACCTTAAGACACAACAAGCTCAAGTCTTTCATTCCATCAAGAAATAACAGTACGATCCTATATGATTCTTAGTGTCACTTACTAATGTGAACCCCTTTGGAAACCAACATGGGTGATGCTGATATATTCTCAACAACATTGTAGCAAGTTCTTTTCAAAATTGAATAAAGCACCATTTTTTTTAGATTTGTTATATTCATTTTATCACTCTTTTTACATTTTCAAACATTAATGATTTCCAATCACATTGAATTCTAGAAGTCTTAAAAAATGATATCAACTACAATGCTAGAGTTTCCAAATCCTCCAAACACAATCCCACCTATTTACCATTGTCATCATACGTAATTACCATATGAGTGAATGGTGTTTTCCTAAAGAGATAAAAATGTTGTTTAATTTCATGGATATCATATCCAAAGACCACACAAAATAGTCATACCTCCAATATTTCTAGTCATGGATGCCTTTCTTTCTCTTCTTTGCATCTATCAATCACATTGTAATCTGTGTTCTTATCCATGTGCTTTATTTTTTATTGCACTCTATATTATGTATCATTGATCACTCATAAATAGTGTGGTTTGTAGTAAGATATTTTTTTAACTAATTTTTTGTCCAAATTGAAATTATTATCAAATATTAATTTTTTTTTGTTGAATTGCAAATATTATTCAAGATTGAAAAATCAAATGCAATAGGCATATTTAGAGGCTAAATCCAATTATGAATTTTAAATGTACTTTAAGAAATAAAAAATTACAATTTAACTAAAATTATATAACCAAAAACAATCCAAAGCATATAGAGTTTAAGGTACTCCATGTGACTTTTCATTTAAAAAAATAACGCAAATGACAAACATCCATTTATAAAATCACCATACTTTGATGCGTGTGTCAAAGAAAAACATAGAAATTATCATTGGTGAGCGCAACATACATACTAGGGTTTCATTGCCTTTTCTAGGATTTGATGCAACAACCTCCAATTTAACATCATCAGATAAGGAGAAGCTTCAATCCTTCAATCGAATGACTTTCTTCCACTATCAATTTAATGCATATCAATCATATGAAGAACAAATACAAGGCAAGAAAAAGAATCATTAATATCTAGCCTATAAATATTAATATCATCATTTAATATTCCATATCTAGCCTATAAATATTTTCTTTGATAATTTCGATTTTAAGGTGTTTGTAGGCATTGATTTCTTGATGTAGTGTAGATTCCTTCAAAGTTTTAGTATGATGTCTTCAAACAAAACATTATACACGAAAAGAGGATTAGGGGAGAAAACATATTTAGAGAAAATGTTCTTAGAAAAGAGCACTATCTACTAATTCAATTATTTACCTCATGAAATCATGTGAGTTTATCTTAAAACATTAATGTACTAACACAATAATAAACAAATATATACACACATACATACATGCATGCATGCATACATACATGCATGCACACATACATACATGCATGCATGCATACATACATACACATGTATATAAACAAAATAATATATTTTAAGTATGAAATTAACTACATATATATTGCCTTACTACTTGTGTATACTATCTTAGTTAAATCATTATCTTGCTTATAATTGGTTAAGTGCTTAATCCTTAAACATAAAAAAAGGTGAACCAATCCAATAATTTTTTTTTCAACATGTGTGGGTCGACTTTGATATTCCATTTGTGGAATCAAGGGTAGCATCAAGACCCTCAATACTGGAACCCTCGACTTGTGCCCCCCGAGGTGTCGTTGTGCCAGACGATCATATATAATCAAATAATTATTATATCTCAATGATTTAGTTTAAGAAAACATGTTAACCAATCCAATATATACTATATCTTAGTGTTTCAGTTTTCAAGCATATGAAATAAATATACCTGTTATAATAAAGTAGGTCAAGAAGATAAGCGTTGTGTTTAATATCAATAGATGAGACATCTTGAGCCTTTGAACCATTTTCGAAACTCATTTCCATGACCGTGACAATGCCTTTGAAAGAAATGGCAAGGTGTAGATCCCTTGGACACAAACCATGAGATCAAAGATTACTTCTTCAAAGAATCCATTCTTATTGTAGGCACAACACTATGTAAACACTATTGAGATCTATAGTTGTTCTTCTTGATAACCATGGCACTCCTAACACCACAATCACTCGCTTAATCACATCCATGAGCATGAAGTAAAAAAAATCTTTGTTGTTGATGACCATTATAGACACTATTTCTCTCAGATTCAACAAATAATAGAATCTTCAACCATTATGTTTTGAGTTGTGTACCTAGTAACCATGAACATGGCTCATGTGAAGTGAACATAGTGGAATCTCAAGGAAACAATGGTGCTCTTTATGAATGTCAAGTGCTACATGCTTTGCCCCTCAGTGACCTTGGGTTACAAACATGATTCTCAATTCTCGCAAGTGAGGTTCACTTTTGAGACTCAATAAAATTATCATAACCTAAAAAAAATGATACATGGGACTCTCGAGAAAATTATCATAGAACAATTCATAAGTTGGTAAAGATCAAAAGTCCATTCCCATGAAAGCGATTGCCCAAATTACTGAAAAATAAAATCCATAAATAACTAAAAGTTAAGTATATTGAATATCTATCACGACTTATCAAATAATAGATTGTAGATAGTAGTTAATGTCATTGCCAATTAGATTGTGTACAGGACGATAATTAATAATTAAAATATTTAATATTATTTAAAAAGACGTACAATTTTGATATAACTCATTTTCATCTTCTTTTACATTAAAAAATATTAAAAAAAGTCATATCAATTAATTATATGTAAAACAGATCATAACTTTTTAATTGAATGTATATATATATATAATTTAAAATTTAAATCCATTTTTTTTTGTAAGTAAGAGCAATATTGTATTAACAACAAAATGAATTACATAGCTTCTGAAACATCATCACTACATAAACCTAGTGAGCGATAGCTTCCCAATTAACCCACAGACCAACCAAATAAATCTTTAAACCCCAATAACTGCCCATTACAAAACATAGACTGGTACAAACTAACATGCTTGCCCCTCCAAGTCACTTATCACTAATAAACCTACTTCCCCAGGTTACCACACTCCACAAAAATTCCATACTCAGACAAACCTCTAACTTGAACAACCACATAACCACGAACTCGAACTTAGAACCAACAGTGACTTGCTAGATTCCACAGGAAATCAGCATTAGGATCCAACACCAAACCACCTATCCGTCGATTTGGGGGAGCCAACGACCGAATCCCTAGAGACTTTAGTACTGCGTCCATTTCTATGTTAAATATACTAGTCTCCATGTAGTGCTCCTTCAAGCATTGGACTGGGGTGTCGTTCCCCTCCTCCTTCTACATGCACTCCCATAAGACATGACCCATGAGGATCTTCATTACCTATAAAAGGGAAACCGTCCTTTCATAGAGCCCAAGACGAGCCACATTGTTACTAGGGTCCATGACCCAATCCTTAATCCCCTTAGTCTCTGGGTTGAGCGTATCCTCGTCCAACTACTGCCACAAACGTGCTTCAATACCGCCAATATGGTATTGGACCCCCGAAGGCATCCCAAGATGAAAATACTTAGCCTCCCTCATAGCCTTCTTATGATCTTGCATCATGTGTCTACGAGTGGCCAGGGGGTGGTTGTCCTGAGCCCTACTAGCCGACTTGCCCTTGAATCCTTTCACCATGATCTTTCCCATTTCCATATTCCCTCCTTCACTCATGAAGATACCTCTTATCAGCCACCACCTTTGAACCAGATACATGACATATATAACAACTTCCCACTTTTCATAATGATTGCAGGCGTACCACGACTGAGCTCAACTGTCCTTCGCTTAGTCCTATCCATCAAATCTTCCCATAAATGTTGAGATGCGCCACCTCCTGAATTGAAATCCCTTCTTATGGAAGACTCATTGCAGTAACTGCACAAACATACATATTCATTAGATATAAAGGGATCAATCTCATCCAAACGGATCTCCTACTCGTCGTACAACCTAAACGAAAGACACTTGGATTCCCCATAGTCCGACTAGAGAACCCGTGTGTCACGAGCCTCATAGCTTGCTTTCTCAAGAGACACCTGTGACTTGTACACAACTCTAAATTTCTCATTAGTTAAATCCTCCCACACATTACCAACAATCACCTATTGGGTTTCCATACCCGCGTTCGTAAGGCTATCTGCCACCTTGTTTCCTTTTCATCTCGCGTGGCTAAAGTTTATACCCCTCTCCCTTCAGAAAATCTCTTCCAACCATTCCAACCTGTACTCAAAACTCCAACTCCATGAGACTTTGGATCATGGTGTGTCATTATGAATTCTATCTACCATTCCTATATCCAACTTCGAGTCACCTTCGACCACCAAGGGAGACCGGTTTTGCAACTGTGCAGTCCCAAGCCCATGAATGAGGCCCTCCAGCTCGATGACATTGTTGGTGTCATGCTCAATTTGGAAATAAAAAAGGCCTTCATTTCCCCCATATGGTCCTGGATAATCCCACTGAAACACACCATACTGGGGTTGCCCTTAGAGGCCCCATCGAATTTCAACTTAAAGAAACCAAGACAGGGAGCCTCCCAATGGTTCTAGGTAGAGCCTCCCAATGGTTCTAGGTAGAACCACCCAAGGATTGGATCTTGGGTAGACCCCAGCATTGCAATGGTCCATCAATCCCCCAATTCCTTAGGATTCATCTCTCCATCCATTGAGCATGTCAATCCTCCTCTTCCCAGGACCCAAGACAAATAGTTTCCAGAATCTATGACTGTATGGTTTCCCATACTCTATTTACAGTCAACGAGGTACCCCTAAATATTCATCGGTTGTGTTCTTTCCAAGTATCCCATACAACAAAGCTAAGAAAAACTTGCCAAATTCGGTTGATAATCACATTCTTGAAGGGTTACTTAGGCCAATTTATCAGTGTGAGGTCTCGTATTCCTCTACTTATGCTGGAGCGACAAAAGGAAAATGCACCTTTATGTTAGAGCATGATAGGGAATGAGCACCTATCCTGCAGATGGTCGAGCATTTCTTCATTCAGTTTGCATAGTACATTGGTAAGGCCCGTAAATCCCTATATTTCCAAGTTGTCTCAAGTTAATATTCACCTTCTTAACAATAACTAGAAAAAAGTTGAAATTTTGGGCCGTAACTTTGATTCTCAGTTTTTTCCAAGCTTGATTGTATGGATCCCAAGTGAAACCTCCTTCAATTTTGTAAGCTTCCTGGATAGAGAAGGCCCCTCTAGGGTTAGACCCCATTGTAACTTGTCTTTACGATTGTTTGTGCAGATATACCGATCCTACAAATCTTCCACCATATTCGATAGCTCTTCCTCATTCCCAAAATGCTCTCACCTAGTGCTTTGTATCCAACTCCTGAAGTCCATAGGATCCTCCCCTCTCTCCCAAAATTCTGTGACTCTAGTAAGCTATTGTTATATGCACTTCTGGTGGAGCCGAAGAGTATTGAGGGTGTCTGCCAACTTTGGAAGTTGTTTTCAGGCATCCTCCCAGAAGCATGCTGACTCTCTGTTCCTAATTTCCCAAAAAAATTTCTCCTAAATTAAACTCCTACCACTCCGATATGAATTCCAAATATGGGAGACATGTTTTTCTTCGACATAATGAATAAGCTTGAGATTCTCCCATCCTTTAACGTACTTGCAATGCCATAATTTGGCCCATGGCTCCTCTTCATGTGGTACCCATTGCCACCAATTTTTTCTCCCCGCTGACCAAATTCATCTTGAGTGGGTCATGTAATCCCAGGCCCCTGTGATTCTTTGATTTGCAGAATGTATCCCACTTCTTTTGGTCAGTGCCTCCACTCCAAATAAATCCGACGAGCCTTGGATTTGGCATATTTTTATCATAATTTCACCTTATCCATAATCCAGTTTTCTTATCCACAATAATGCACTAATACCTTCTAATGCTCGTTTATGTGATTTTATGCTCAAGTTGTTTTTCTAGTACATGTCTTAGTATTTCATTTGATTTTTTACTAACATTGAGGGAATTAATGTAGTATGTATTTTCTTTGAATACTAAATTATCTTTTGGAAGTAGCTACTAGATATTTGAGGGAGTCCTGTAGCAGCTGCAAAACCTGTACAGGAAGCTATGAAAAACTATACATGCAGCTACAAAAACTCAACAGGAAGTTGCGGAAACTATACAGGCGGCTACGAAACTCTACAGGCAGTTGCAGAAACTATACTGGAATTTTTGAAAACTCTACAGGAAGCTATAACAACTCTACAGGAAGTTACAAAAATTCTACAAGCAACAACAAAACCTCTACATAACTTACCAGCTATGGAACCTCTATAGAACCTACCAGCTGCGGAAACTCCTATAGAAGAAACAAAAGGTCAATAATTCAAATTTACCTTCAACCACTAACTTTGGAGAAAGATATTCATTAGGAGTAATGGATTTTTATAAATCCATTATTTCTAGTATTCTTATATGTTTGAAATCATGGTGTTAAATTAAAGTTGATAAAGGGAGGTGGGTATGAGTGCATATTTGGTTTATCCTCAAAGATTTGAAGATCTCTATCAAATATATGATGGAACTAAGAAGTCAAAAGTTGTTAAGAGACATTTGGGATGAGTTTTGACTATTTTATTATAGCCCCTCTCCCTAAATTCGAATTGACTTCAAAGGTATTCTAAATAGCATGTAGTTAACAAAGATCTTGGAACTAGTTTTGAATTAGTTTTTGAGATCCAAATTTTAAAAAATTGTTGAGGATATTTTGGATGCTCATTTATTATTTGTTATGGAGAACACATGTATAAATAAGAGCTCCTTCTCTATTTTATGGGAGTACCCCTAGAGCATTAGTCCAGATAATTATGGAATAAAGGCATACTTTCATTAACTTTATTTTGATTCAATATACATCTTAGCTTCATATTTTTGTAATATGATTTTATTTATTTTATGTTGATGTTGTTTTACTTCATTGCTTAGTTTTCATTTCTAGTCGTGTGAAGTTTAATTTTGCAATATGATTTTAATCCATAGATTAGTGATTTAAATGTTTATTTTTTACATTGAATGTGCTTATCTTATTTACTACCTTGGATCATAAACAATAACTCGTATTTGGCAATGATAGCTTTTAGATTTTATTTATGCAATTTACCTTTCTGTCAAGTGCAGTGTGAACTTAGATTTAGAATTTACTTTCTGGCATAGTTTGAACGTAGTCTTAGAATTTATTTATCCAGCACAATGTAATTTAGTTTTAAAATATACTTTTTCCGCAAATTGTGAATTAGTTTTAGAATTTACTTTTCCCACAAGGTGTGACTTAGTTTTAGAATTTACTTTTTCCGCAAAGTGTGACGTAGTTCTAGAATTTACTTTTCTGCAGAGTGTGAATTTAGTTTAGAATTTACTTTCCAGTAAGTGTGAAATTATCTTCGCATTTGATTTCCAGCATGGTGTGAATTTACTTTACTATTGTATGCTTTACTTTCCTGCCATGTGATTTACTTTCTTGCCGTGTGATTTACTTTCCTTGCAACATAATTTCAGTAGTTGTTTAGTTGGTAGTTCCTTGCCAAGACTGTGTAATTGTTCATACCACTATTTGTAAGTAAGGTTATTGAATTGCAACTTCAAGTAGATAAACCAATGTAAGAGGATATTGTGGTTTGCACATATAGTGCACAGTAACTCACAAGTTCTCAACGAACCCTATGTTGATAATTAATGCACATTTCTTAGTTATTTCTCTAATTTATTATAAGGTGATTAAAAATCCTATCATTTTGGCATTGTTTCTAGGGAGTTACCACAACCACTGTAACCCCTTACTTGGTTGACATTGTTAGTTTTGTGTGAGAAGTTTTCCTCTTTTTGCTTGAGTAAATTTTCTTTTAGTAGTGAGCTATTTGTTTTTCATTTATACATGCATATGTTTTTTTTCAAAGTCATAGAGACAAGTAAGACACAAATACAACCTCAATGTAGCATTGCTATAGTGTAATATCCCACCGCAAGTCTCTGCAAATGTTGGGCCTAGGGACAGTAAGGAAGAATTCATGCAAAATTCTGCCTAAGTATGGAGAAGAGCTAAAGGAGAAGAGGAAGCAACATAAAGGCAAGAAGAGGAAGGACATTGCGATAGAGGAAGTAAAAGAGAAGAAGAAGAAGAGGAGGAGGTGTAGGAAGGGGGACTTGCGCCTGATAAGTAAGCCGCGACAGAAGGATGGAGTGTGAGGCGAGATGATACGACAGAATATCAACAACAGAAGGAGTAAAAGTAGCATAATGGTTGGAAAACTATAGTAAGGCATAATGTTGAGAAAGTGACAAGCCTTAATGATCGTGGCCCACTAGGGATCAAAATTCAAGTTGTCATTGCCCATCTATGAAGTGGCATTTGAAAATTGCTCGTCATTTAAAATTATGTTTCTTATTTTTGTCATTTAAAAAAAAATAGACCATTTAAGTTTAAATGCCATTAAAAGGGCTGAGACTAAAATTGCCTGTCAACAATTTTATTCAATCTTGTCTACATGGATGACACGGTAGCACTGTAGGTTTTTAGACAACAACGCTTTCCATAAAGGTAAGGTAGATAGGCAACGTGGAACGTATAATACCTCCCAATAAAGACTGTTGATTTGGGTGTAGCGGGATTAGACAACTAAGACTCAAGAATAAAGACTCATCTCCCAACCTCCAGGCTGCTAGCCTGCCACAAGTGCATTGATGGGCCTGAGCGACCCTGTAACATGGTTCACCGTTCAAGTTTTTATGTAGATTCGAAGAATCAGACTGATTCAGATGGTCCAAATCACCTTTAATGCACCATAAAAACATCGAATTTATAATTAGATGTTCACCCACAACATTAAATTATTTTACATCGTATGAAACAACAAGTCGTATTGAATCATTGCCACAGTCGGCTGGCCTTCAAAGTTCACTCTCATTTTTCAAAGGTGAATATTGGAAACTGGAGCTTTCAATGCTGCAATGCTGTAATCGTGTAGCCTGTTACACTATGCTCTTTAACCCTACTATCCTGTGGCTGGAATCATTTAGAATTTTTAAGTGACCCCATTGGCATGGATGGCCTCCTCAAAAATGCTCAGTTCTCTGAATTTCCCATGAAAGATCTTTTGCATTAAACTAGGATAAGGATTGGATTATGGAGGTCAGGTATGTACTGTGTGCTTTACTCTTAATTTATATTTGAAAAAACTTAAAATATATGATGTGTGATGCATCAACTATCCTTTGTTGGATAATGGAGTTACACCATAATATGCCTGTCAAGTTTTTGTTATTTTATTGTGTTCCTCTTTAAAATTACCCTTTTGTCTGAAGGATATTGGTGCATTCTACAATGTGCTCCATGAGATTCTAAAAAAAAAGTATATGCAGGTTCCATGCATATAACAACAATTACTAACCTGCCTTAATCCTCAATGCATAATCTTAAACTAAATGATTTCTGGGAAATTTAATCCTTGGAATTCTTAATTTTAGTCGCTAATTTATGGTCCACGGATAGTAATTACATGACCACAAAACTCCAAGCAAGCTGCTAAGGAAATCGATTACAGAGCTGCATATTTACTCAACTCACTTATTTAGATCTGTGATTTGCAAGTTCTTGCACATTTTAATTCTACCATCCAGCATTTGAATCACTTCTCTGGTTACTGGGGTTTCATTAAAAAATCGATTCATTTCCAAAATAATATTTTCTTTATTCATGTCGACTCTATCTAAAGGTCATGCCCAATTTCGAAATCCAAATACATTATTTGATGGCAAAGCCAAAAACAACAAGAAAGGAAAGAAGAAGAAACCACTAATGTTTAAGAAAATCAATTCCTTTAATAGGAAAACAATTTGCTTTAGTTAATACAGATAATACCCTTCGATCTCTGTTTCCTCCCAATTTCATTAATACCGCTACCAAATCTATTTCCTCAAATCAATTCCTTCCTCTGCTTTCAATCCCAGAATGTAAAGAGGCCCGGATTAACAGTAATTTGATAACAATTTTACTGTGCGTTAATGAAAGACAAGACAAACCAAAAATCACATAGTTTAAACTTGAAATTTGGGTTGTAGATTTAATTCAACAACCAATCAGACAAACAATCATGGACTTGGTTATAGATTATGCTTAAACAATAGTGGACTAGCGATACACTTGGCCAATTCCAATGCTCAAGCATCGTTTAAACAAGAACTAAACAATCACGCAACTATCAACCATAGAGAATTAGCATGCAACATAGACACATGAATCTTTTTTATCTTCCAAACTTAAATAGAAAACCAACATTCATTGGTATTTGTTTATGGCTCACGAGGTCATAACAAGGGGGGCGATGCACTCTCAAATGAGATTCTAATGCAATTATCACATAGCAATATTTACTTGTATAACCAGGGGACCTATGCACTCTGAAATGAGACTCCAATGCGTTTATTCAATTCCAATATTTGGAAATGATTTTGGCTGATGAGGAATCTTCTGCTCATATGCAGATAGACTCAATGGCTTCTCGTCCTTCAATACTCCACCAAGATGCCAATTTGAACCCTCCTCATTTAAACAATAACTAAACAATGGTATAGCTATCAACTATAGAGAATTAACATGTATCCTAAACTATAGAGAATTACCATGCATCATATATACACATATTTTTTTACTTAGGAAGATCAAATGGGAAAATGAACATTCACTCAGATTCGTTTAGGCTTAGGAGGTCAATACAAAGGGACATGTGCACTCTCAAATGATATTCTAATGAATTTCCTCAATAGTAATATTTGCATATGACTTTGGCTTATGGGAAATCTTTTTCTCATGTATGCACAGGCTCAATGGATTTTCATTCTTTGTCCTTTCACCAGGATATATGTTTGAGCCTTCTTGTGCTATTACCCTTTGTTTTCCCAAGCTTCGACTCTTACTTGGTTTCCTTTTCTATCAAATAAGGTTTTTATTTAATAGATATTCCCTGAAATGCCAACCACTTTGATTATTACGAAGGTGAGCTATCCACTCCCAAATGAGAATTTGTTGCATTTATTCACTAAAAATATTTGTAAACCGCTTTGGCTCATGGTCGATATTCTTCTCATATGTGCATAGGCCCTAATAGCTTCTCATCCTTTGACCTTCAAGTAGATTGTCTCTTGCAACACTCTTCTTATGTTACTGCGGTTTTTTTCTTCCCGAGCTTCCATTCAGCCTTGGTTGCATTTTCCATTATGTCAGTATTCTTTTAGCTAGAACTATCCTGAAATGCCAACCATTAAGGGGATTCTTTTCACATTCTCAAGATGTTTTTTTTCCTTTTCTCTTCAAGTTATTTGTCAATTTCAAACTTTACCTAAATTTATTTACAAAGTGGGATTTAATTTGGATCCATTTCAAATCGATACGAAGAATGAATGGAAATGGGTAGTTAAAAGGCTATGAAATGTGCTCATAGAGAGCATGCGTTTGAGATCGTGCCAAACAAGAGATTGAACTAGAAACCGAAGTTACAAGAGATGATAAAAATTTGATGGCGTTAACCAAACCCTATAATTTATACAATCCCAACTATTTAGCCAAACAATTTAGCCAAATTATGAGAGAATATCCTTACTTTATGTGGTGTGTTAAATGAATGTTGATGCATTGCATGATGCTAGTGTGGTTGGTAATGGAATACATTGCCCATTGCTACTGTGGAAGGTAATCAAGGATACATTTGTCTATTTATTTATTTATTTATTGATGATATGTTATCCCCAATAAGTATTGTTTAATGTGTTTTTTTCATTTTTCTAGACTTTAAAAGGATTAGATGGACGGTATTAGAAACATCTAAGAAAGGTTCCACTTGCACCGTCAATAAAAATATTGAAAATATTGAAAGGTTCCATGCAGATCTATTTTTGGCATCTAGGAAATGTCTTGGAATGTATTTCCAGTTGCTAGGTGGTTTTGAAACCAGAGATCTTTCCTGGGTTGTGGTTTTGAAACCATAGAGATTTCCCGGGTTAACCAGAAATGGTTTATATGATTCATTTCTTGTCATATAGATAATGTGAACTAATAACTTATTCTATAGAATCCGGATGGGTCTGCAACTAATGCTTATTTGTGAATCCAATAATATGTGGTTGAGGGAATTTTTTAAGGATTGGTGTGAGTTTGTTTCTGAATTGAATTATTTTTACACCTTTATAATTGGCATCTATGACATCTTCAATTCTATTGCATCTTAAAATATTTGCATATTTTTAATTCTTACTTAAATGTAGATTATTGTCTTGAGTTCTTGCTTAAATGGTAATAGATTATTAGTTTAGGCCAATATTTTCTTGTTTATTTTAAATATGGAAAAACTGATTGGTCCCTTGGATTGTTACAGGTTTCCTTGCACTAGAGGAAGACTATTACAGGTTTCCTTGCATTAGAGGAAGACTAACTCCTAAGTTTTAGGTTTTACTCAAAGACATAAAAGGTTTTAGCCCCTCGATAATATTTTGTATTTCATAATTCCTAAATTAATGTCTACAATTAATTTGTATTTTTATATTTTATTATTTCATTGATTGAATACATGAATAAATTATTGAGAAATGTCACGTCTTGGTCTTCCTAAGAAAGATAAAAACAAATTTCTCTTGCTAATGCATTTGGTATTCCTCAATGCTCTAATCAACCAATGCACCATGAAAATGATTTTTATGATCTGCTACTTGAAGGCCATGAATCATACAGTGATGAACGTCTTGAAGAGGATCCAACATCAAAGAAGACCAAAAGAACATTCAATTCGAAATGGAAAACAAGATTTCCATGGGATTAAGTTATAAAATATCTTAATTGTGTTCAAAGGATTAAATGTTCATGGTGTGTAAAATTCAAAAGAGAAACTCCATTTGATAAATATGGAAGTACTACTCTTCAAGTCACTGGTCTAAGTGTCCATGCAAAATCAGAGGCTCATAAATTTGTTGTGCAACTTTTAGATGGAGAAAGAAAATTGAGTACTCCTCCAATTACTAAACATGTAGAGCTAATGGTAGAGGCTGAGAAAGAGAGAATTATATCAGTAATTGAGAACATGTATTTTGTTGCAATACATGACTTGCCCTTAGAAGTGTTAGCACCATTTTTGGGCTAAATAGTTGGCAACGGATTTGGCCAGTAAATGGAGAAATAAGGTCTGAAAATTTTCATATCATAATACCTTAAAGAATGTTGATGAGGGTCTGTAGATGTTTGAAGGGACATTTCTAGATTATAAATGCCAAATACTTGAAATATTTTGATTCTTGACCTTGAAAATGCATGTAAATGAAGAAATTCGCTCCTAGTTGAATGATGATAGGGAATGGAAGGTTGGGATACACAACGGACAATATCAAAGGCCAAAAATCATTTCTGCCAAAGGAAATTTGAGAGCAGAAGAGGTAAAAATTTAGTTATAAAAAGTGGTAAACCCCACTTCTACTTCACAAAATCCAAGATCCAACGGTTCAAAAAGGTTTCCACACAAATCAATGGCCCAGGAAAAGCGGGAAGTCGAATGGGTGAAAGCGGAAAGGGCCAAAATTTGGTCATAAAGTTGGTATTTCCACCTTCTGCTTTCTGCTAAAGAGCAGAAAGGTGGAAATCGAAAAACATAAGATTTTGGTCGTAAAAAGCTGAAGTTCTGCCTTTCGCGATTCGCTAGATCGACGATCCATAAATCTCCCGCATAGATTGACGGTGCGGAAAGAAAAGGGATAGAAGCGAAATATCCAAATTGAAATTTGAGAAAGTTGAAAATTCACTTTCCACGAAAGGCAGAAGTGGAAAAGGAGAAATCCCGGTGAAGAAATTTGGAGGATCCACGTTTCGTTTTCCGCTAAAGGTGGAAGCGGAAGGGTAGAAGCAGAAAGGAGGAAGACGAAAAGACAGAAATTTGGTCATGGAAAGGTGCAAGTCCATTTTCCACGATCTGCAGCATCAGCGGTCCAAAAAGCCCCTGCCATCCCTAATCCTAGATCGACGGTGCATGATGAATCTCACAGAAATCCATGGTCAAATTGAAATTTCACAAGTAAAAGATGAAAGTATGAAGGAAACTGTTGCAGACCATCAAAGGTGTTTTGAGCCATCGTTTACACCTAGCAGGCATCGTTTCCAGATGTCAAAATTTCTTGTTTGATCCACCACACTCATCCCAGCATGCTTTCTTGTTTTGTTTATGATCATGGTGAATCTGTGAGGTAAAAAATTATTAGGATTGATTCCCATTTTTGTAACTGATTTTAGATTTTCGAGGTTGGTATTGGGTGCTTGATGATACTATAAATATACCCTCAATAGAGGAAGACATGGTTGGGACCTGTGACATTCTGGGTTATGTATTTTGAGATCTACTCTTAATAAAAATGACAGAGCCGAATGTTGGTTGATTGCTGCAAATATTCCTGTGTATTTCGTAGATACCGTCTGTAATTTCATTTCTTATGTGCATATCTTCCTGTTAAAATTTCCATTATGTTTTCTTTCGTATCTGGAATGGGTGTGTAATAGTTCTGAATTCATAGATGTTTATGCTCTGATTATTGTTTCAGATATCCACCGATCCTTGCAACCAAAGTTAATGTAGAATTCATCACTCTGGTGCTTTGTGTTAATGGATTGTCATTCCTTCTTCTTTATCACCAGACCAACAACATTTTGACTGTAACCGAGTGCTACCTTGCATTTGTAGAATCTCACCTGCAAACGATTATGTGATTCATGAATATTTGTGACTCCATAGCCCAATGTATGCTTGCTTTGTTTCAACCACAAACTTAATATGAATTTTGTTTTATTTTTATATCTAGCCCTTTTAAAAATCTATGAGAGATCCCTCTCTAGAAAGGAAGAAGTCAACTCCCTTTCTTAAAGTGGTTATTCCATTACCTTGGGATTTACCTTCTACAACCTTGGGAACAATTCTGAGTGCTAACAAATTGGCATCGTTGCGAGGGACGAAAGTACAAATTAGTCCTGGAAAACTACATTGTCTTAGTTCTACGACGTGGTTGAGCAGCCGGTCATAGACACATATAGGTTGTATATGCTCTGGCGACTCCACTCAAAGCTTCTGGAAGGTGACTCCACTACTGGCATGATCCATAAATCAAGTTTTCAAAGAGAACCGACAGACTCTACTAGGGAAATGAGCTCATAATAAAGACATGGAAATGTATGGGGAAAAGATAAGGTACTCAAGTTTCAGTTTTCTCCAAGATGTCTTATCCTTTATTGTAATTTTTTTCCTATCTTTTCCTAAGTTTGTTAAAACAGTTTTCCATTGTTCATTGCACTTAAAACAAGACCATAGATTTACTCTTGTATATCCTTCTTTAGAAATTGAAAATGTATCTTCATCTTCTATATATGATTTTGATCAAGACCTTCCATTTGAACCACTTGACATTAAATATCAGCTTTGTAAGCCTCATGATACCACAATTGATACTACATCCTTTCCATATAGCCTTGTTTCTTCCAATATTCCAAACCGGTATAGACCACTTCACCTACCTCCTATCCTTCATGATTTTCCTACAAAGCACTACAAATACCTTCCTAATTTTGATGGAGAATCCAAGAACCTGAAAACCGAGAAACATCTACAAGCCTTTGAGCATTTACTTGACCTCTTTGAAGTAGAAATGGTGATGTTTGCATGAGGGATTTTTCCCAATCTTTGCAAGGAGATGTTAGGGGATGGTTTAAGCATTTGCAGCATGAATCCATTAATACATGGGAGGAATTTGCTGATATATTTTTGTGGTTTTGGGGTAAGAGGAGGTCATTGGACCAGGTTCTTTCAGAGTTTTATTCCATGAAGAAACAAGAGGGTGAAACTATGTCTAGTTTCAACAGGATTTTTGCAAGATTTTATTATAACACGCTGAAAGAAATTCAACCATTAGAAGGTGCTGCAAAATTGTATTATGCTACCACCTTTCCTCCTGAATTGTATTTTCTCCTTTTGGAGAGAAAATCAGTCACATTGCAACGTATGTTCATTGATTGTTTGTAGGTTTAAGACAATATTAGAATGTCTAAAGGAATTTTAGATGAAGACAATGGTGATAAAATGAAAAAAGAATAAGAATTGGTTGAGCGATATAAACAAGAAGAACTTGCCTCACCTCCCAAATCTGTTTGTGAGCAAAAAGTTGATCAAACCAATGATGTTCAGAGAAAGATCAAATTGAGAAATAGAGATGTTACTATAAGTAAAGGAAGGTTCAATCAAAATCAACCTTCTAGTATTCGACATAATACAGAAAGGAAAAATGAAATACAAAAAGATCCTATTGTACACAAAGAATCTGAAAATAAAGTAGAAACAATTGTTTCAACTTTCAATTTGCAAACAGAGCTTTCAAAATTGAAAATTTCCATTCCTTTAAATGAATTGTTGAGAAACAAGGAATACCGAAATAAAATAACAGATATGGTCAGGAGTCAGAAAATGTTTCAACAGATAATCATGCTATCTATGCTGTAGATACTGACTTAGGGTTTTCCATTTTCCTTAATGATGGTCTTCTTTGTGATCCTGAAATTGTTGTAGCAATTGAAGTTAAAGAAGATGAAGAGTTTGCAAAGGGATAAGAGGTTTTGGAACAAAAACAGAAAGATGATAAACCGAATGTTGTGCAAGAAGAGGGTTATAAGGATATGTTTTTTGAAGAATGAAATCAACCCGCCATAAATTCTGTTAACGATGGTTTTAAAAAGGATTTCAGTCCACCAATATCTGATGAGTATGAGGAGGAATGATTGGATGTTATGCCTAGAAAACCAGCTGTAGATTTTGTAAGTCCAATTCCTGTTAGTGAAGAAAATTCCATGGCAGTCCAAGGTCAAAAGGCTGAAAACATAGAAGATAGTGAGTGTGTTGAAAGTGACAGTTTGCCTTTGTGTTATGCTTCTTTTGAATTGCTGATATATTTACATAAAATATCTAAGTAAGCACAACAAATTGATGATATGGCATATTCAGAAACAGATAATGAAAAGGGAAAACAATCATGACATCAATCCCAGCCTATGTAAGAGACATGAGTTTGCCACGAGGGGTTAAATCACAAAGAAAAAGATGGGAAGGCTGAACAACTTGAACCTGCTCTGCATTCCAATCCTTCTTTTGATGAGCAAGAAGATAATCAGCATAGTGATGTACATGAAGAGAGTCATCCTAATTTTCCTTATGAAGAGTGCAATCAGCTTGTTGAAGTTTTTGTTAGTGATGTTTTTAAAGAAGACTTCAACATGCCTTTATATTGTGAATGTGAGGATGGCCACTTGGATGATACACCTCAAGAAGCAACAGACTGCAATAATGGATTGGATCAACAACAAGAAGAGGAGGACTCCGAATGGGATGTCTCTTCATGTTATTTAAATTCAGAATTTTCATGCCAAGAAGAGTTTATTTCACCTAATTTTATCAGAGATATTCCCTGTGAAATGCATGAAAATAATCAAGATTTAAATTCTAGCATTTTCTATGAAATAGATGATATCTCATGTACAAGTTGTCAGGAACATTCCTTGCATGATTCTTTTGAAGAGCAGTTTGATAGTGTGCAAGTGGAGTTACAGTTTGAACAACCTTATTGGGGTAAACCAATGACATAAAATTTTGCAGGTTGTCATGATCCAGTGGAAGAATACATGGAGAAGATTTGCAGTGGTAATGGATGGTTATGTCTTTGCAGTAAAGATCAATTTCTTTATCATAACCTTTTGCCATCAAGCCTTTCATCTTTGTTTTTTATCAAGCATGAGGAGAAAGTTTGTTTATGGGATCATTTGCTTGATTTCCTTCACTGGAAGTCAGAAGTTACTTGACTGGGTATTGATGCTCAGTAAGTAGGGTGGGTAGATATGAATAAGCTCGACATGGAGAGCATTTCATTTAGCAATTTTTCTATCTGTTTCAACATCAATTTAGTTTTTGTTTTCAGACCATGTTGGGAATTTCAAGAAATATTGGGAGCAACCCAATGGATTTGGAACCTGGTCTACAAGGTTCTTTGCTACCTCACAGGGAGGATAGCATCCCTAGTTGGAGCCAATTGTTAGCACCATTTTTGGGCTAAATAGTTGGCAAGGGGTTTGGCTAGTAATGGAGAAACAAGTTTTGAAAACTTTCATATCATAATACCTTAAATAATGTTGATGAGGGTCTGAAGATGTTTGAAGGGACATTTCTAGATTAGAAATGCAAAATACTTGTTCTGATATTTGACCTTGAAAATGCATGTAAATGAATAAATCCGCTCCTAGTTGAAAGATGACAGGGAATGGGCGACCTAGATACACAACATATAAGATCAAACGACAAAAATAATTTCCACCAAAGGAAAGTCAGGATCAGAAGAGCAGAAGAGGTAAAAATTTAGTTATAAAAAGTGGTAAACCTGACTTTCCCTTCCTGAAATCTGAGATCCGAGGGTTCAGAAAAGTTTCCACACAAATCAACGGCTTTGAAAAAGCGGGAAGTCGAAAGGGCGGAAGCGAAAAGGGCCAAAATTTGGTCATAAACCTGGTATTTCCGCATTTTGCTTTCCGCTAAAGAGTGGAAATGTGGAAAGTGTAAAACATAAAAATTTGGTCATAAAAAGTTGAATTTCCACCTTCCGTGATCTGCTATATTGACAATCCAGAAAGCTCCCTCACAGATCGACGGTGCAGAAAGAAAAGGGGCGGAAGCGGAAAGACGGGAGCGGAAGATCCAAATCGAGCTCAGAGAAAGTTGAAAATCCACTTTCCATGAAATATAGAAGTGGAAGGGTGGATTTCATGTCCCCAATTAAATAATTTTCAAATAAAACTATTTGCAAATAATGTTTCACTAACCTACTAGTTTTCTAGGTTGAGATGGAGACATAAATTTTGTAATAAGGGGCTATGGGACCCAAAAGGACTTTAGTTTAGCATATTCACATTTAATTGGGTCACATAAATAATAAATACTAAGAAAATAAGGTGGCATGAGTTCATGAAGACACTTGGAAGCTTGTCAAGACTTTGGGTGACTAGTTTCCCCGCACACTTGGCATGCTATTCATCCAAATTCAAACACATGGGTAATGTAACATTGTTGGATGGTAATGTGGTGTCAAATATCATATAACAAGCCAAGGAAGTCGAATTGGTAAAGGAGGGCAACTCCCATGGAAGAGGAAGAGACTATAAGACAAGGTGTGCCACTTGGAAGGAGATTCCATGCACTCTATGACAACAATTGATGGAAGATTCTATGACAACTATGAAAAATCTAGACCTGATTGCTGACATATGAAAAATATGACATGTTAAGGATAAAAATAGCCACCAAAAGGTCGAATTTGGGAGTTATAGGGAGCCATTCAAATTGGGGAAAGAATTGGGGCATGAAGAGGAAGACAAGTGTCATGAGAGTTACTAAACCACTAGGATGAGTTGGAGGAAGCTCATGAAGGAAAATTCGACCTTAGGATTCCTCATGAAGTTAATAAAAGGATTTCATGAGGAATGAGAATATATTTTGATCATTTTTTAATTGGCCTTTGGCATTTTTGGATAGCTTTTGCTTGTCCATTACACGGTGAGTGCACACTTACCCTGCTAGTGAACCAATTTCGAGGGAGTTGGATTCCTTTCCAATTTGGTTGATGGAGAGGAAATACATACCTCTCATGGGATATTAATGAAGGATTTTTATTTTCAGTTTGAAGGTCCTACAGTCTAATTCTCATCTATCTCCCCATTCTCTCATTTCTTCTTCTCCATTTCCCCACACTCACAATTGATGGCACACTTGTTGGAGTGATTCTTGCGCCTTGCTAAGGATGGTTGATGCCCAAGTTTTGATTTATGATGTATGTATCTTTAATATCATATCCATATTCTCTATAATTCAAAATCTCAGAAATACATGTATGAAAGGATCGCATTCCCCATGCTCTTGAATAACTAGTTTTCATGGATTTGGCTTCAATATTAAAGTAGCTTTATATCAGATTTGTATGAGGACATTTATATGAGTTTTATGATGACGGGGAATCAATATATGATGTATGGATCTGTAATATTATGTCCTCATTCTCTGTAAGTCGAAATATTAGAAATACATGTATTAAAATCTTGCATACTCATGCCATTGTATCACTAGTCTTCATGGATTTGGCTTCAATCTTGAAGTAGTTTTATACCAGATTTGTATGAGGAAAATTATATGAGTTGGATGATGTTGGGAAAGCCACATATGATGTATTACTCTGAAATTTAATGCGCCTATCCTCTGTGGGTCGAAATCCAATAAAATCATGTGTTAAAAGCTTGCATTCCCATGCCATTGAATCACTCATTTCCATGACTTTAGCTTCAATCTTGAAGGAGTCTTGTATCGGATTTGTACGAGGGATGTTATATGAGTTTGATGATTTTGTGACAGAAATATATGATATTTTACTCTATAATTTCATGTCCCTATGCTCTGTGGGTCGAAATCCAAGAAATCCATATGTGAAACTCTTGCAATTCCATGCTACTAATTCGCTAGTTTTCATGTATTTGACTCCCATACTGAATGAGTTGTATACCAGAATTGTATGAAGGGATTTATATGGAATTTAATACTATTGGGGAATCCATTGGTATTATGTATATGGTCCCTATATGTCACATCTTGATCTGAACCTTTAACTCCACCTTTCATATGTCAAAATCGAGCTAGTTATGTAATTTCCCCATAAGCAATTTCACTGAAAGTTACCCTACAAATGTTGCAATATATAATCCATTTGAAGAACTTAATAAACATGATTAAGGAAATTAATTTATGTTTGATACTCATTCCCATACTCAGTTCTTAAATTTTGGAGGGTCATACCTGATTTGGAGAGCTAGTATGGTCATCACCCTTGGGGGGATTTGAACACAATTTCCTAGTAATTTTAGTCTTTTTGTCATTAGCCCCAGATAAGTTTGTAGAGGTATAAAGTCTGATACAAAGTATCCATAAAATACTTTGGTATGTTTTAATACCACTATACCATCTCCTTTCAAATTCGGGACCATTTGGTGAAAGTTGGAACCCTCTAGAGTCATGACAAGTTAAGCTCGAATTTTGCCCAATTTGTGCATTTTCTCCAAATCTCCAAAAATGGACATTACAGTGGAAGCAAAAGGCAGAAGTGGAAGAGGATAAATCTTGGTGAATAAAGTTGGAGGATCCACGTTCCGTTTTCCACTAAATGCGGAAGCGGAAAGGAGGAAGACGAAAAATACATAAATTTGGTCATGGAAAGGTGCAAGTCCATTTTCCATGATCTGCAAGGTTGAAGGTCTAGAAATACTCCACCATCCCTAATCCTAGATCGATGATGCAGGATGAATCTCGTGGAAATCCACGGTCAAAGTGAAATTTCGTAGGTAAAAGATGAAAGTACGAAGGAAACTGTTGTAGACCATTGAAGGTGTTTTAAGCCATCGTTTACACTCAGCAGGCGTGGTTTCCAGATGTCAAAATTTCTTGTTTGATCCACCGTGCCCATCCCATCATGCTTTCTTGTTTTGTTTATGATTATGGTGAATCTACCAGATCAAAATTTGTTAGGATTGATTCCCAATTTTGTAACTGATTTTAGGTTTTCGAGGTTGGTCTCGGGAGCCTGATGATACTATAAATATAACCTCAATAGAGGAAAACATGGTTGGAAACTGTGAGGTTCTGGGTTATTTTGAGATATGCTCTTAATTAAAAATGTCAGAGCCGAATGTTGGCCGGTTGCTGCAAATATTCTTGTGTATTTCATAGTTACAGTTTATATTTTCCTTTCTTATGTGCATGTCTTCCTATTAAACTCACCATTATGTTTTCTTTCATATCTAGAATGAGTGTGTAATAGTTCAGAATTCGTACATGTTTATGCTCTGACTATTGTTTCATATATTCACCAATCCTTTCAACCAAAGTTAATGCATAATTCATCACTTCAGCGCTCTGTGTTAATGGACTGTCATTCCTTCTTCTTTATCACTATACCAACAACATTTTGACTGTAACAGAGTGCTACCTTTCCTTTGTAGAATCTCACCTGCAAACAGTGTTGTGATTCATGAATATTTGTGATTCCATAGAACAATGTATGCTTGCTTTGTTTCAACCAAAAACTTAATCTGAATTTTGTTTTATTTTTATATATGGACCTATTAAAAATTTGTGAGAGATCCCTCTCTAGAAAGGAAGAAGCCAACTCCCTTTCTTAAAGTGGTTCTGTTGTGACCTTGGTATTTACCTTCTACAACCTTGGGTACAATTATGAGTGCTAACAAGAAGTGTTATCACTCCAGGAAACTCCTCTAGGTTGTAGCTTGAGGATGCCTGGTAACTTAAACTGTTTTTTGGGTTTTCTAAATTGGATCAAGCCGGATAACCTATATAACCTCTCACTCTCAAGACATGCATGAAGCTCACTCAATCACGAGGATTTTAGTTACAACTTGTTCAGTAGTTTGACAAAAAGGTGCAGGGATGGACAACTCACCAGGATGGCAGAATTACACACACAACACATGCATATAAATGGTTAAATCCTGTTGAGGATGGTGTTTATAAATCAAATATCACTAAATAACCAATAGGATGACAGCTATCGGCCCTTTAATAAATCTGAAAATTACCTAAATGCACATTCA
>LPNX010437645.1:69195-97638 GCA_001517045.1 Pseudotsuga menziesii
GACTCTATGCCTGCCACTGACCCAGTAGGAAGTTCTTTAAACCACTTCCTAGCCTGGCCATCCAGGCTTTGCACAAAAATTCTGGTCCATACATCTTCTTGTTCTATATTTATATTTTCAGCATAGCTATAAAAAGCCTCTAGATGTTCTTCAACAGTGAAATCCCCTTCCCTTGTAAAATTAGGCATATACTTGAGGTAATCCCCGGTAGGCATGGCTGCGAGAGGATTTGGCAAAATTAGGGGCACATACCTAGCTACCAGGATCCTTTCCATCTTGGTCAATTGAGGGGTAGCCATATTGGAAATGGGTATGGACAGGGATGTGGAAGGCGGCACTGATGAAAATATTTGCTAAGAATGCGGTGGTATACTTATCCCAGTGGAGTCACCAGGGATTGGATCTTCACAAGCAGTAGTGACTGAAGATGCCCAAGCCATAGATTTTTCTGATGTATTTAAAAATTTCTGGGAATTAAAAGTTTTAGCAGAAGAAATAACAGCAAAAAGATTTCTTGAAATACCTGATGTAGCATTTTGTGCAGCACTGCTGGTCTGTCTTAGTAAAGCCATAACTTTCCTCAAGATTTCTTCTGGATCTTAAACAAGTGTTGCTGGTGGCCCCTTTGGGTTTGCTCTGGTACTTGGTCTTCTTAAAGCCACCTTATATCAATGGAGTTTCCAGATAGATGATTACAACCGTAATAATGTCCAAGCCTTGTATATCATCAAAGTGTGGATCTATGTCGTTTCCCAGGGAAGCTGAGCTTCAATCTCCTCTCCCCGGCAACGGCACCAATTTGTTATCACTCCAAGAAACTCCTCTAGGTTGTAGCTCAAGGATGCCTGGTATCTTAAACTGTTTTTCAGGTTTTCTGAATTAGATCAAGCTGGATAACCTATATAACCTCTCACTCTCAAGACATGCATGAAGCTCACTCAATCACAAGGATTTTAGTTACAACTTGTTTAGTAGTTTGAAAAAAAGGTGTAGGGATGGAGAACTCACCAGGCTGGCAGGATTACACACACAACACATGCATATAAATGGCTAAATCCTGCTGAGGATGGTGTTTATAAATCAAATATCACTAAATAACCAATAGGATGACAGCTATCGGCCCTTTAATAAATATGGAAATTACCTAAATGCACATTCAGGCAATAAACACAGTAAAGAAAGAGATGGCTAAACAAATCACAACAAAAGAGCTTATACTTAGAATAAACCAGATGAGACACTTGATAATGGAACAGGCTCATAAATCCCCAGATTTGAACCTTTATTAATAAAAAAATCATGGGCTTTATAGCCTCTTACAAAATTTACAGATCCTGAAAGTCTGATCTGTTTACACAAAAATAATTGAAAGTAATAGTTTTTCCCGATTAGGGCTTCAAACCCTTGCTAACTGTTTGTTTATATACTGCAAAGATCTAGTTCACTGAGTGAATTTTAAATGAATGAAGTGGTAGCTGATAACCACCACTGCTGGTTCGCTGTGGAATTGCCGCCAACAGTCAGTGTATCAAATTTTATCTGAAGTGTCCAATCCTGTTCAATCCGCCCGACACTTTTTCTTTGTTGCTGTAATCGTCGATCAGACGATGTTTCCTTTATCACATCGGCGCTCCAAGCCTGACTGCTGCCGCAGTTTCGGCGCTCCAGGCCTAAATTTTTGCGTATTTTTCCGCCGTGGTCGTCGATCGGAGACTTTTTTCTCTGTTCCATCGGCCCTCCAAGCCTCATCCTTGCCATAGTGTCAAATCCTTAGTGGGCTAACTCCCCGACAATTAGTCTTTGTGATCACCGATGATCTTTCATTGTTGCACTTTGTGAACTTTGTCGGCCTGTATTCCTTTTATTTCCCGCTGTTGTGGCTCCCTGTTTAACTATCTTACGGCCAGTTAACCTTTAGCCCTTCCGACCACCGAAGAGTTCATCTAGTGATTGATCAAAAGCCTTAGTCAGTTTTCCTCCCACCGTTGCGGCTCACTCATGGACTATTGTGCTGACGATTAGTGTTTGCGATTTCCACCGCATAGTCTTTAGTTATTCCAATCGTCGACGTCTTCATCTGGTCGCGGAGGCTTCAGTCTGTCTTTTTTCCACCATTGTGGCTCTTTACTAGAATAATTTGCCGATGGTCAGTCTGTATGCCTTCCGGTCTTTCAGTTCCTTAGTGAACTATTTTGCTGACTAACTGTCTTTTCAGCTCCAAATTGTAGTTTTCATTCCCTCCGACCGGTGGTGACTTTGATTTATCGGCTTCCTTTAATCATTATATTCTCCACAGTTGTGGCTCCTTATGGAACAAGCTCACTGATAATTAGTCCTTTCAAGTTCCAACGCCGATGAGTCTGTATTGTTTCAGAACCCGCAGCAAGTTTCTATTTCGCCGTTGCGGCTCCGCAGTGAACTATTTGGCCAACAGTTTAGTCTTTTCAATTTCCGACTTCTGTTACTTGACTTTGGCGACATTTTATTTTTTCATATCACCAACATTTCGGCACCTTTCAGCTTTACTTCGCCGCTGCTTAATCCTTAGTTCTTCTGATCTGATTTCATCGTTGTCGAAGGTCATTGGAAGTCTGAATTAGAATGCTTAGTCAGTATATTCTCCCCCGTTGCGGCGCCTTTGAGAACTAATGCGCCGATCTGTTAAAGTTTTCAAGTCCTGAACTGATTTCGTCTACGATTGGAACTCAAAACCTCTCTCCATCGGAACTCTTAGTTTGTATTTCCTCAGTCGTTGCGGCGCCTTTGAGAACTAGCTCGCCGATCTGAAGTCTTCACAACTTCCGATTGATGTTTGGAAAACGTTTCGATGGTGTAAACAGTTTCAGCAATACGCCTATCTGCCGAAGGGGTCTGCCACTTTCTATTTATCTTCCATCTTTCGGTGGCTAATGAGATGTTCTGATCCTCGCCCAAGCCACCGAAACCACAACTTTGTGAAATTTGCATAAAAAATATAGGTCTTCAAAACTGTTAGTGATCTTCATATCCTTCATTGCATCATTTAAATTCTTCATACTATCAAAAATAAATTTATTTTATTTGGGAGATAACAAGAAGTATATAAGTCAATATGTGACTTGAATAGGTATAAAAACACTCCTCACATGCCTTTAACAGATCAATACTCGACATCTACAAACACGTAATCTAGAAACGAGTTTTTACAAGCTCCGAAAGAAGTATATTGGAAGTATTGATCGAACTATGGTGCAACATTTAATCATTTACATTACATATTTAACAAATGAAGGAAGAGGCCAATGCGTTACAAAATTCATTCAATTTCTTCAAATTAGAGATAGCACTTTAGAGTCTATGTATGATGTTGTTACATCTCTTTTAGTTGAAATGGATCTATCCTTGACAAAACTAGTTGGATTTGGGTCTGATGGGGCTTCAACAATGAGGGGTATTCGTGAAGGTTTATCTACTAAGCTTCATCGACATGCTCCTCATTTAATAGATATCCACTACATAGCTCATCGAGAAGCATTAGCAACAAATGATGCTTCATCTTATTTTCCAGAGTTGTAAGATATTGACAAGTTTGCAAATAAAGTTTATTCATGGCTTGGAAAGTTTGCCAAAAGACATGGAGAATTGAAGGAGCTCATGGATTCATTTCAAATCACAAGGTTAGAAGTGTTACAAATTCATCACATTAGGTGGTTGTCTAGAGGCAAGGTTATGGAAAGACTTGTGAAGCTCATGCCTTATTTGTTAAGAGACTAGGAGTTAGGGGAGAAAAAAATGTATGAGCTGGCTACATTATTTCAAGTGCAATTTTGCATTCATTTATTTGCATATGTGCTTATTGAGTTAAATAAGTTGAATCAAGAGTTCCAAGAATATCATGTTGATATTACATCCATTGGAACTATTCTGGATGTTACCATTAGCTTGCTTCATAAGCGATTTTTAAGAGGCACATTTGGGACATGTACGATGCACATGGAATCATTTTTAAGTAAAACACAACAAGGAAATCTTGAGTTTTCAGATTGCAAAGGTATGGTACATGCATTGAGGTTTGAAAGATTTCCCAAGTCACAAAGATCAGGAACATTAGATGATTCCATTATGTTGGGAAATTTTTTGTAATGAAGGTGATCGACTCTCTAAATGCAAGGTTCACATATTTACCTATATCTAATGCAACCGAGTTTTTTAGTCCTCGTAATTATTATGAAGATATGGATGATAGAGACTCTCAAACAAGAAGATGGTTAACATGCTTATGCGAGAAATTTAGTGTTGGGGACTCACCTATTGTGGACAATGTTAAATTTTTTAGTGGAATGGATGAATTTAATTGTACTATTTATAGTTCATATCCAAAAAAGCATATGTTTGGAGCATGGGACCTATGTGGAGCTGAACATGAGTGGTTTGAAGGATTTCCATGTTTAATGCAGTTATGGAAAATTATTCTTGTTATTCCAGCTAGCACAACAGTATGTGAAAGAGTCTTCTCAAAATTAAGTCGGATAAAAAAGGATGATAGATCAAGACTTTCTTTAGAAACATTGGATATGTTAATGTTTCTCTCTCTCTCTGCACCTCATGCTTTGAATGAGGGAGATTGGAATGGTATTTATGATGTATGGAATGGTATTTATGATGTATGGAAATGGACAAAATCTAGAAAGCCTCTTCCACTAGGAAAACAGATTCATATCTAGAGTGATTTAAGATATAGTTTTGAACAATGTGATTCATAGTATAATATATAGTTGGTCCCAGGTAATCCATCCTTGCCTTTTGATGGTTCATTTTTTAAGACAATTCTACATCTGGTCTTTAATCATTGTAGCTAGGAAGATACAACTGTGGATCAATGATTTTATTCTTACCTGAGTATAGATTATATTATAGTGACATGACTGGTAGTTT
This sequence comes from Pseudotsuga menziesii, assembly GCA_001517045.1. Lineage (NCBI taxonomy): Eukaryota > Viridiplantae > Streptophyta > Pinopsida > Pinales > Pinaceae > Pseudotsuga > Pseudotsuga menziesii. The sequence continues at coordinate 74,110 of LPNX010437645.1, forward strand.
ACATGTTATTTATGTTTTCTCAGGGATTCGACTCTCTCATTGAATCCACATATATTGTGTCTCTCTGTTTGGAGTTTGGAGATGGGGTGGATTGCAGCTACAACATTTCCTTTTTCTTGATGCGTTGAAGATATCTGACACCGTATTTCGGTTTGGATGCATAAGGATTGGATGGGTTACATAATATTTCATAAGTTTTGCTCCAGACTTCATTATTTTATGGAAAACTGTAATCTCTCTATTATTTATAAGTATAGCAGAAGTATATTGATGCAATATTTTCTCCTTATACATTATTGATTTTGCTCCATTTTTAAGGATTAATGCTTTTTATTTACAATAAAATTTGTTTTTTGATGTCTTATTTCCACTGTTTAGCATTAGTTCTTATGTTAGTGTCTGTTATTGATCATGATATATATAATCTTCATGTTAGTTCTTATGTTAGTGACTATTAAGTCTCAACATTCAATTCCCTTAGATTGTTGCTTCAGATATTATATAAAATCTTGTTGTTGCCACCACCAACAATTAACCTCCATCTTAGAATAAATTGCCAATGTTGGTGAATGGAGAAGGTCATTATGCAGAAGATCACAAGTGCATAATGACCAGGGGAGGGAATTCATTATGTATTGTTTAAATTGCAATTTTATTGTTCTGTTGAATTCATTTTTTCGTAATGACCAGTGACCTCACCCATCTTCAGGACTATTATGTTTGGTCCACAAAAAGTCAAATCAAAGAGAGAAGACAACAACTAGTAGCTGGAAGTTAAAAACTTTATTCTGGGGTAGGGGCAAAAATAGAAGTTAATGTTCATTTTTCAAGAGTTTTTAAAAACTTTTTCACATGTTTTTCACACTCCTTTGATTTTTTTAATATAAATCGTTATTCAATCATATTATTTAATGTTTTAAGTTTTATGGTTTTAGATGAAGTTTGGTTTGGCTTGGCATTAATATCATTGTGATTGTATTGCTGCGCTCTTTCCCTGCCTATCTGAGTTTTATTCCTGGTGGTTTGCTGAGTTAATTAGACTCTTTCATCACTTTCTGTACAATTTGGTACCTTCGGATATGTTTTCTCAGCACTTCGGCACTCTGCGTTGGCACTTCGACACTTTGACACTTTGGCACTCCACACTTCGGCATTTTGGCTCAAAGGTACCAGTGCTTTCCTCAAGGAGGGATGCACTTTCTTCTCTTGGGTGAGGTCATATCAAATCTATAATCAGTGTATTACCCATCACACCAAAAGTTTGTGTCTTGACATTAAAAGGAGAAAGACTTGGATTGTAGCCATGCGGTTTCAATAAAGATTCCTTGCTTTCTTGTTCTATTAAGCCTTCTTCCAAAGCTGGTCAAACCTCAATTTTTTTAAGAACAAATAAAATTCAATCAATCTTTGAATATGATAGATGAATAGTTGCGCGGTGAATAGGACATTCACATCCCACAAAATGGTTATTTGGCCCAACATTTTTTTATTCATTCTCATTTATTTTTCTCAAAAGCTCAGTGCCAAAATTCAAACATAGTTTGTGTATTATAAATTTTAAAGTGGTTATTTGCCCAATATTTTTTAATTCATTCTCATTTGTTTGTTTTTATCAAATTTAAGTGTCAAAATTAAAATTAAGATAGAGTTTATATATTGGAAATTTTAAATTGATTATACTAAGAAGAGGGAAGTGTTTTACAACCCGGTATGAAAGAGATGTTATCACCTAATACTGCTATCTAATTAAGAAATTATCTAATCTACTATGTAATCTTTATTTTATATTTAGAAAAAAATAGTATAAATTTTTTATAATTAATAAAAAACTGTGTATGTTTTTTTAATTTCCATATTTTTAATATGTTACTTTAACTCATTATTAATTGTCAATTTGATAAATAAAATTTAACCTGAATAACATCTTCAAAATATCTAATTTAACTTAAATATTATCATTAATTTTCTAAATCTTAATTTAATATAAATACCATTATTAATTATTAATTACTTAAAAATATCTAATTTAACCTAGATATCATCTTCAAAATAGAATTTTTGAATCAATAGTAATTAAATTTAACATAAATACCATCTTGGAAATGAAAATTTTGAATCAATAGGTACCTAATTCGAGAAGAAATATTAAACTCCTTTCCAGAATATCTCTAAAATATTTTGAGTCTTTTTGAAATTTTGGATGACTCTGCGTCACTGTCTGAGGAATGCCCATGTACAAAGTATATAATGGAAAAGTGGGGTCCTTCAGTGTCGAGAGGTTCCATGATTTTATTCAAACTAATTGGATTAGGACTCACAATAGTTATTAGTTTATCCGCCGTGGTCAATCCCCATCAAAATGAAGGCAAACTTACTATACATAAATGTGTTTGAAATGATCAATCGTATAGGCCCCACATTATTGACACCACCGCATTGCTCGCCTGGGCCTAGTTGGGAATGGTGGAGTGTTACCATTGCAAAAGATGAAATTAGAAAAAATAACATGGCACCCGCAATGCCCACCTCTTGGGATTTATATATTACCTTTATCGTCTCTGTCACCACACTGTATTTGTTTTGTTTTGTTTATGAATATTATCTCTTTATAATATTATAGTTTCTAGTCTTTATTCCCTTTCCAATACACTTATATATTTTTCCGTTTCATATATTTAAATTTGTATGTGATGCATAAAGGCATCTTGATTTAAAAACACCCCGTCCCCATCGCTATAATGGAACCAATTCAGGGATTAAAATATGGCAATCTGTTCCCACTTGCAGGTGCCACAAGTTTCATTTTCAAAATTTTTTGTGTCATAAATTTAATTGAAATGCATTATTTTTTTAGCACATTTTTTTTTAATGAAGTGTGCAATCAATGTGTTATTTCCATTTGAAATGTGAGTTTTTTTAGAAACCCTTAATCATAGAAGGGTATCATGAATAAATAACCTTCTATCTGAAATTAAGACCAACTTTTCAAATTTTATCCCTGGTGGGTACGAGCTCGGTTGGAGCCGACGGAAACCACACGCGTGAAGGCATCTTTGTAAGTCAGACCGTTAATGCCTCTCGTTAGGTGTTTCTAGAACAAGAAAGACAACTTGTAGGTTTTATATAGCAAGTCGACTAAGATAGCGACAAAAATGAGTATGTAATGAGTTTGAATCGAGTCTGTATCGAGTTGGTATTGAGTCTGTATCAAGTATGTATGGAATCAGTATCGAGTCTATAATGGGGCTATAAAAGAAGGAACCCAAGTTGTATGCGGGTTAGACATTCTCTCGATAGTCAGTCTGTGTTAGAAATGCTCCTGACAGTCAGTTTGTGTTAGAAATTCTCTCTACAATCAGTCTTTGTAGACTCTCGTTGGCTGAAAGCATGAGTTCTTGGTTGGTGTATCTGTATCGCTGAGTGCGTAGAAGAGTTGGAAAGGTTGAGTCGATCTAGGCTGTGCGCGGATCACTAGTAGAAATAGAGTAGGAAGAGAACAAAGAGAATATCAAAGAGCATGAGAGGGAGGAAGAGTCTGTAAAGTTAGAGAAGAAGATATTGAGTAGAGTCTACATCTTAGTGCGCAGATGAAAGGTGCATCTATTTCCTCATTCCAGATGAAGAGAACCTTGTTGTTTTTTTCTAGATTGGTTTCCATGTTATATTCACGGGGACTTCACTTAGTGAACATCTCACATAGCACGTGAGATCGTGGGATATTAAAGAATTCCCTTAATTTCCAGAGATATTGACCCAAAATATTTTTATTGAAACCCCTTCCCAATACTTAAAACCTCCTCCCCACCCCTTTTTATACCTCAATCCTTATAAACCACCCTACCCACCCCCACCTTAAACCCCTNGTTATATTCTGTGTATATGTGTGAATGTTGAAAGTAACTTAGATATATGTGTAAATTTTGTATTGAATGAAAGACTGTAGGTTTTCTTACAAATGAATAGATGTATGATGGTTGCATTCTATTACTGGATATGATTATGCTGCATGTCTGTTGTTTATTTACTGAGTTTCATAAGAGAGGCTGGGGAAGAATGTAGCTGTTGAAGCATAGTGAACAAAAATAATCCACCCCCGGACTTCGTTGAGAGCCTTGGTGCAAATCCAAGGTACTAAACACCCTCCCACCCAACTGTGGAAACATGGTTCTGGTAGTTACCCATCAAGAGAGATATCTCGGGTGAGACGACATTTGCGTCATAGGTGATGCTAGCTGAGCTCTGCTCTGTCGGGCCGATATCTCAGGATTTTTGTGCTGAGTAGAAGGGACTGAACCTGGGTCGGGATCCCTGGAAAGAGGGACAGAGAGACACAAAACCGAACAACAAATTTGAACCATGTTAATAATTTTTGCAATAACAATAGATTTGTTTATGCCTGATATTTTCATGAATAAAATTAAAGATTCAAGAGGATGATTATGTGGTGCAGTAAGAGTCACACATATTACTACTTTATCTTTTGCAGAAAGCATGGAAATATGATTGAGGCTTGGTGAATGAAGATTCTATTGAAGGATTCAAGAGGCTTCAAGGGGGAGTCATTGAAGAAGGAGCACACAAGACTTGAAAGTTTCAAAAATGTATATAATATATCATTCAAATCATAAAAACACATCCTTTTGTTAAATTCTATGAAGCACAGGATCATCATCCCGCATGAATTCAAATGAGAAGAGAATGTTGCAGAAGAGAGAGAAGAATTTAGCATTGACTGTTCAATTAATCATGACAAAATTGCACACACATGGGGACAAAATTGGAATAATATGATTATATTCATGAATTGGTAAATAATATGGAATACACTGGTTGTACATATAGGATAATTTGAATGCTAAAGATAGGATTAGAATCTACCAACTCGGACTGACTCTAGAGCTAACTCAGTGTGGAAAAATCATCTTTGGAGCTCACTAATGCAACTTCAGATAACTAACTTACTCTACAATCAGTTAACCGATGAGGGTAGTTGAGAAAAGGTGCCCAGACTCCCTTCAATCATGCAAACTGACGCTAGGCTAACTGATTGTGATCTAACTGATATTAACTGGAGCATAACTGAACATGATTGCTTACCTACCAAGGTCCACTGAAGGAGATTGATAGTGGCACTTAGAGTGGGTTCCTAAATTATAGGGATTGATCCCTAGGGATCCTAAACTCATTCAATCAGGTGCCGTAAGTGTCATATGTCCCCTAGGTGTGTCCCCCATGCATTACTGGTTTTATGAAGACCTCATAAGCTAGGAAAATAGACAATTAGACTATGTGGTCAAAGGGAGGATTGATAATAATCCCAACAACCCCCCTTAATCCTGAATTTGGACAACATGGGACTTGGAAACTAAGACCAAAGGTCACCCATACAATCTAAATGCAAAAATAATGATAACTTCTTAATACAATTGATGAAATGGAGAAAAAATCATGGGACCCCCCCCACCTCAAAACAAGCAGGTAGAATCAGGATCAAGCGTCTATACTTAAGAGAAAAAAATTCTTCTTGAGCAAAAACTTGTGAAAATATTGCTGCAATTTGCATCTCTATGGAGCAGTAATGCAGAATGATGGTTCTTGTGTGCACTAGTATCCTGGGACTATCCATGTGAAGTTTTCCATCTTCTTCCAATCCAATGATAGACAAGAGAAGTAATGTTGCCTTTGTCTCTTCTTTCTAGAGGAAGAGTGACATGATCCAATTTGTTCTATTATGAGAAGGTTTGTTGATTAGTCCTTACCATCATGTAGCATCTCAATGGGAGCTTCTTGCACCTCTTTTAAGGAAGTGAAATTGGTTGAAATAGCGCAAGATTCTCTTTTTGAAACTGGGATCTTGTCCTTGTCATGTCAGATGTATATCTAGCCATGTTCCCAACTTCCTCAATAACATTTTGTGCCCATTTAGGCCTAGGATTGGGAGTAGGGACTGGATTTGGATCTGGATAACTATGAACTTCATCTTTAGTTTCATAAATAGATTTAACTGGGTCCTCTGCTTTAGGTTCTGAATTTGAAACACTAATGGAAACATTATCATATGTAAAAGGAGTATATAGAATGGTTTTACCTCCCTCATCGAATGGCAGCTGAGACTGTATTGGATCTGAGTATGACAAAAAGTATGAGAATTCATATGCCTTGGAGGCATGGTTTGCAAAACCCTTCACTATAATATTCCCAGTTGAGATATTTGAGATCTCCACTAAGTCAGGACCAAATACCACTCGCTTTGGTGGGCCTCTATGTGTCATCTGGTATACAGATAACAAATTTACAGCTAAAGAAGGAACATAGAGTACATATTTGAACATTCCATGTTTTAACTTGATAGAACCCTTTCCTCCAGCTCGAACTTGGGTGTCATCACCCATGTGAATACTTGGACCATCAATAGTCTATAATAAAGAGAATGGTTCCCTGGATGCAACTATATGATTGGAGGCTCCTGAATCAATGAGGAAGGCATCTAATTTTGAACAACTATCCTTCAATGCATGACATCTCTCATCATGATATTCAGTCTTCTCTAGAGTCAGTCTTCCTCACACAGCCAGGGAGGAAAATGTTGTGCTACTCAAGGAGTTTTTCCATCTGATCAATAGTCTTCTTCATACAATACTTCTCTATATGGTTTCCTTTCTTACAGTAAGAGAATTTTCTCTTTTGATGTTTGTCCTTCCTAGAGCTTGAGGCTTCATCTGAAGGATCAAACTCATTTTTTGGTTCAAATTCAACGTTTCTTTTCTCTTTACTTTTTTGCTTCCTTCTTGCTTGCACATTCCTTGTCTCACCAGCTAAGAGAGCTTGATTTGGAGAGGCTCTGAGAGCTCCCATCTGTACCAGCTTGTCTTGCTCTTGGATTCGATACTCTATGAAGGAATCAAGGGAGATAATTCGCCAATAAGGAGTAGTCAGTCTCACAAAGAGAAAAATAGAGAAAAACATTGATAATTTTGAGCCAAGTTTGATCAGTATGGAGAGCACCAGTTTCTCTTCCTGCTTCTCAATCCTGCATTGCTTGCATTGCAAGACTAGGGCTTTGTATTTCAAGAAGAACTATTGAATTGTCTCGAAGTTGTTGGGCTGGATTACAATTATCCCATTCTGTAGAACATGGCCTCTTAGCTCATTCTGTTTTCCAAACAAGGATTTTATCTTGTCCCATGCTTCATTCGAAGTTCCAAGTCCCTTAAGGTGGAACAACAACTCCTTGGAGATGTGGATGCACATGAAGCCGAAGGATTCATCTGGCTTATTCAGAAAATTAGATTTCTGAACATACTGCTGGGGTTCGACTTCTCTTCCCATTGTCATCATATACAAGACTTTGTTGCGCAAGGACATATGCATATCTTCCCTCCAATTAATGCAATTAAAGGGTGTAAGGATCCTGAGTGATAGAGCAGCCAAATTCTCCATTTCATTGGTATGTTGATCAACAATTATTCAAGAACTATGTATGCACCCGCAAAAATCACTGCAAAAAAACTTCAATTCAAAAATAATTGTAAGTTCAAACCTCTCCACCTCAACATGAGCACTTATTCTGAGTCCATCACACCTAGAGATACTTCTTTGGATAGAATCCAGAGGGAGCAATTTAATGATTCCAGGAATTATGTGGAAACTCAACTGCTTCTAGTGCAAGCATGGACGTTTGTGAGGTTTGAGGCAGGCATGGATACCCACACTTATACCATGTTAAATTCTATGAAGCACATGATCATGATCCTGCTTGAATTCAAATGAGAACAAAATGTTGCAAAAGAGAGAAGAATTTAGCATTGACTATTCAATTAATCATGACAAAATTGCACACACATGGAGACAAAATTGGAATAATATGATTATATTCATGAATCGGTAAATAATATGGAATACATTGGTTGTACATATATGATAATTCAAATGCTAAATATAGGATTTGAATCTACCAACTCAGACTAACTCCAGAGCTAACTTAGTGTGGAATAATAACCATTGGATGTCACTAATGCAACTCCATATAACTAGCTTAGTCTACAATCACTCAATAGATGAGGGTAGTTGAGAAAAGGTGCCCATACTCCCTTCAATCATGCAAATTGGTGCTAGGCTAACTAATTGTGATTTAATTGATAGTAACTGGAGCATAACTGAACATGACTTCTTACGTACCAAGGTCCACTGAAGGAGACTGTTGGTGGCACTTAGAGTGGGTTCCTAAATTATAGGGATTGGTCCCAGGGGATCCTAAACTCATGCAATTAGGTGCAGTAAGTGGAAAATTTCCCCTAGGCGTGTCCCCCATGCACTAGATGTGTGATGAAGACATCCTAAGCTACGAAAATAAACAAATAGACTATGTGGTCAAAGGGAGGATTAATAATAATCCCAAAACCTTTAGCATTAAAATACAGTTTTTGAAGTTTTCCTATAATCATTTATTCATATCTTGCAAACTTTTTAATTTTTTTAAGGATATGTGGCTCAGTTGCGGAACCTTCAAAAATGTATGTGTAGGTCGACCCAGGGTTTAGATTGTTGATTTTTTTGTTATTTGGATGTATTACATTGAAATTATACCCTTAAAAACATTCAATCCCATCTAGATCTTCATTCATTGATAAATTGGTTATTGGGGCATTTTGACATGTTGGATTTACTGAAAACACAATCGGTACAGTCATGTTTTGAGAGACCATATGGACACCTTTTTAAAATATATTTCTATACAGAGTATCCTTTGGAATATAGTTTCTAACCTAATTTTAATTTTTCAATTTGGGTATCAAACAAAAAAGATATGGTCAAAATATTGACTGGGTGTAGGGTATACAACTTGAGAACAGAGCTTGAACAATCAATTTTTGGGTGCCTAAATGGATGAATTTTTCAAACATGTTTATAAGTAATATTCTCCTATGAACATAATTCACAACTCAATTTGAATCACCCAATTACAATAACATATGATAAATTTATGCCCAAAATACTAACTGTCTCTCTTAAATCAACACTCCCATAACCTTTTCTCCTAGGATATTCATTGGCATAATTGACCCATAAATTGTTATTATAATTGAAACTTGTTTCTATTGGAGGTACATATGGGAACCTAATTTAATATCCAATTTGAATCGAGTCAATCCGTCATCAAACAAAAAAAATTATGCTCAAATTAATGACTGTTGGTATAGGCTAGAAATTGCAAACCAATTTATCTTGCAGGATGTTCTTTAGCATATCTGGAATACCATATTAATGCATTTTCAAAACCTATTTATACTGGAGGTATCCATCTAAATCCACTTTCATTTGGATTTGGAATCAATCAAATCAGTCCTGAAATGAAGAAGTTATTAACAAAATACAGTTGGGCAGTCTAGGTTGGACACTGCTCTCCAACAGGTAAAAAGTGATTTTTTGTTTGTTTTATCTTCTATGAATTTGTTTTACAATAAATTGTTGTATTTATCTTGAATATGTTTGGGATTAAGAGAGACTTATCCCCTCTCTTCTTCCATGAGCTCACATTTTACTACAGGTAAGTGCCAATTTTTTTGCAGGTCCTTGGAAGATCAAATAAGGTTAATCTATGCATGAGTGATTCATGAAGAACAAATTTAATAATGATGGGATTTACCTAAAAACATCCAACAATGTATATGCATTATCATGATATGTGTCTCTTTTGAATCTCAAGTTCCTATAGTCCTAATCCAACAGTGTCTCACCGGAAGACAACAACAAGAAGACTTTTTACCAAAGATTGTAGATGGATCTAGAATGAGACATGAAAAATTGGTATGTATAATATGAATACCAATGTTCCAGAGGTCAAGTTAAATTCCCACATTCCCATTCCCACATCCCTGATTTCTATAAATAATCCTTTCATAAGACTTAATATTCATCATGATCATTCACTAGCGCCACGTCATGCTTATGTATTTCCTTCTTCCCATTTTCATATGCATGCCTGCTGAAGTTAATGCAACTTTCATTTTCTTATGTGGTTGATAATTTTTATTCATGCACACCATTAATGTTACCACTTTCATCATGTTAACTTCAAATTCCATCGTTCCATCACTTCCTTGACTTTTTTCTCCACCCATCTTTAACCCACACAATAATGTCAGCTTGGCTCATTTACAATGCCAAGCTCCCTCACATTCCCTACCCATTTTCCAAATAAAATTTGATGGTGAAAACCTCTCTTAGGTGGCATCATACCTTTGAATGATTGAAAACCAGCTTGCTAGAGGGCATCCCTCAGGAATAAAATATTCCTGATTGTGAAAATCCTCTAGGAACAGCCAAACATATCTTGTTTGAAAACCAACTTGCTGGCAGATAAGGTTTACAAATAAATGAGAAATAAATTATTCCTTATATCTATTTAAATACAGTTTCTAATATTTGCTACTACATCAAAACATCATTTTTCATCTCCATATTTCACTTGCAAGTCATCATGTTATTGTTATCGGGAATTTTCAATCAGTGCGGACAAAGATCGTTCCCCTAGTTTGCATGGGGAGAACAATCCAAATATCTATACTAATAGTCAAGGATAAAAGTAATGAACAATTGATATTGACACAAATAATTCATGGAAAAGGATAACATGTTTGTATTAATAACATAGAAGAGGAAGCTATAACCAAAGCCTTGATGTTGAAGCCTCATTCTCATAATGCCTTTGACATCACTTCTACACAAACTCTACAAGATCTCACTAAAAACCACACTCTCTACCTCCTATACCAACAATGATTCCATCATCATAAAGGTGCTCTCTTGGTTCTCTTCCCTCCCCTTACCCATGAGGGGAAGCTTGTATAAATAGGCCAAAGGAGTCCCAACGGGGTTTAGAGCTTTTGGGAGGAAGGTAGGGAATGATCCCTAGAGGCTAGGGGTTTAAGTGCCACCTATTCCAAGCAATTGGGATAAGCCTCCACTAGGAATTTCTTCTATAAGGTTCTTAAAATCTCCTTTTTTTCCTTTTTGACAATACTAACGCTCTCTGCATATTAGAAAGCTATGCCGACTGTCTTTGTCTTGAGGCTAGAAGTGTCATTGGCACACTATGGCAATGGGAAAGAGGCATTAGGAAGGTCTTACGCCCTATGTCAAGAGAAAAGGTGCATCATACATCCTATAATCAGGAAAAAAACTCTCAAAAAGATGTCTTAGCCATATAAATTCAAGGGATTGAGCATAGAAACCAATTTCAAGTGTAAAAAAATGCCCCCCAAACTATGAAGCTAAAAGGGGATGACAGGTGAAACGCTTTGCTAGATGTGATTCCGAATCAGAGGAAAAATAGCAGCCAGTGAAGATTCGTCATAAGACCAATTACAAAATATTTAATTCAAATAATGGCTACTAACCAATACAATGTAGATCCATGTATAATGACCGTGTCATGGCTACCGACAATACACCGTAGATCCATGATCGATAAGACTCAAATTGGAACATAGATATGGAATATACAATGTAGATCTATGTCATCTTGACCCAAAATTGAGCATATCCACCAATTATACAATGTGGATCCATGCAATGACTCAAGAAATACTCCATCGCAACCTAAATATAGGCACATATTCAAGCGAATACCTAACCATTCAGGGTCTTCATTCCAATTCCTAGCGATACGATTTTATCCATGTGAATAGATGTCCTAATGTCGAACACAGTAGAAACCACCTGATTACCAATTATTGATGTATACCGTTAACAAGTGCGAGGGAAATCACCATTAATGTCAATTATCCGCAAGGTATCCTAATACATTCCTCCGAATGCGAATAGATGAACTGGAGTCGAACAATCGATGTAATCTTTCAATCAGAGGCCAATGATAAAAGACTACTATTGAAAGCGAGGAAACCAACCATTAAGGCTTGTAGAATTCAATGTACTTGACTGGTTTCTAAGAATAATTCCCGGATGATGTGTCGGTGTCGATGGGGATAGACTCGTCGAAGGAGGGCCATGATGTTTCCCTCATCATCGACATGAAACTTGGAACAAAAGTGATGTTGAAGTGACCATGATAATGGAACAACCATATGACTGAATCATATATGAACTACTTGAAGGAAGCTAAGGAAATTGTAGAGGGAGACTGTGGTGAATACTTCCCTTGAACATTGGACGATACGATAAATGACTTGGTAGCATTGAACCAATGAGGTAGAGACCAGACATCATGCAAAGACAGGACGATGCATTCTTTGAATTGATTCAAAGGAGTTAAATGACTCATGAAAGTGGATCGACTTGATGAAAAGATGAATACCCAAATATTTGAATGAAAATGCATACATGTGCCATGTTCAAGGGTGGACTATGAGCTTCCATTAATACAAATGAAAGATGTTCCCCATTCCCTTAATTTCCCCATCATGATGGATGAGTACCTCTTTGCTTTTTAACGATCTTGAAAAGGGTAACAAACGTTCGATATAGCTCATCGGAGGATGAGTCCATTCTCATATGTTTTGTGAACTTGAAAAAGAAGGGTTTCATTCAAGGATAATTTTAGGGGCGAATTTTAGCCCAGTGGGCTATTTTTCCATGTTTTTCTCCCAAAAAATATTCGCCATTTTGCATTTTTTGAAGCCCTGTTNAATTAAGTATGGTTCCTTAAAATCATCCCTGGTTTCATTCCCCAAAATGGTCCTTCAACGTTTAATTTTATGAGTCCAAAGAAGGTAAACTCACTCGTCGTTTCATATTTAGAGAGTCCGAAATGACTAAGGAGACTCCATAAATGGAATTTTTTCGTAGATTTAGTCCCAAAGGTCCGAAAAAGTATAAACTGATACCTAGGAGAGCTCTTCTAGTTGCGAAGAACTAGAGTATACCTTTTTTGTATATGAGTCTAAACAGTCCAAAAAAGGGGTAAACTATCACTGAATAGAGGACCTTTCAAGTATTTTTACAAGCGTGAAAGAATGAAGTTCACTTGGCAATCTGTTTCGTATTTAGGGAGCTTGAAAAGAGTTTAAAGGTGACTCCATGGAGTTTTCCTTTTTCATAATGCATTTTAACGAGTCTGAAAAATCAGTAAAATCACACTCGATACCTTTTCACTATATTTTTAATGAGCATGTTGAGGGTATAAAAGGGGCTCAAGACTTTTTCAACTTAAGCTACGGTGTGAAAAAGACAAAAAGAAACTCAATCGCAACCAAAAATGCCCAATAATGTCTTGAAATCCTAAAAAATGATGTTAGAAGTCTTTCACTGTGAAAAATATAGGAAAAACACAATGAAACCCATGATATTTAAATATTCCACTAATTATTTCTAATTAAAAATTAAAAAACAATATACAAATAGTGAAATAGTAAAAACTTTTTAACCATTGTGTTATTTACCATAGCAAATAGGGTGAAACTTGTGTTTATGAGAGGAATTTGTGAAGGATATTTCGGGAGTTCCAGGAGTCTGTTCGTCGAATCGTCAGAAGTAGGTAAGAGCTAACACCTTACCCTTCCTTTTCATGGTTTAAAATTTCATTTTTATCATTCTTTTTGAGTATTTTGACGGAATTTTTTAAGGGTAAGAGCGTGCCCAGGGAAACGCTCTTCTCCCTTTCGGGAGGTGCACCAACACACTCCCTGAAAGGGGAAGAGTGTTAGGGGCGATCTATCTCTTAGGTGAGGCTGCATCGTCGCTCTGTTCCCTTAGGGAAAGAGCGTCAGCGAGCACTGACCTCCCAAAAACCAATTTTAAGCATAATATCTGAAGAATTTTTTCAATATGAAGGGTCTAATGATTACCTTATGGATGTCCCATAGGTATTGGCCAAACAAAATGGTGATTTGGAAGGAATGTGAACACGAGATGGATGATGCCCACGCAACCAATGATCATATGACCGTAAGGTCCCTAAGGGAGTGTGGGATCCTAAAATATTTCAGGGTGTCAGATCATCTGATAAGGATGTGGGATCCAGACCAACAACATTTTCAAGTTAGGACTCATATTCTGATGATATATTTTGAGGACATCTATTTTATAACTGGGCTATCTAGGAGAGGGAGTCCAGTGTCGATCATAGGTCCTAGAGGAGGGGAGATTTCCGTTGATTATCTTATAGATGAGTACTTTATATTTGGGACAAGGTCGCAAGGAGGTAAGATCCCGATAAAACATATTGTGGATCAACCATTGAGGACCGTGGATTTCACCATAGAGAATATAACAGGTAGTCGAGTTGCTCATCATACTCCACGAGCACACATGTTGTATGCATTGAAGTGCATGGTTCCAACCGTCTTCAACTAGAGTGAGGGTCTGCTGGTAAGCCTCAAGGATCAGCTCACAAAATGTAGATGAGGTGATCTAAATCAATTTGGTTACGGGGTAGTGGTGGTATATTTATTCTTGGATAGGGTTCCTTTTCCACTTCCACAAGTGCTTGTCAATAGGATGGACCTCAAGGATCCACAAATGTTGTAGTGGGTCTAGGCTATGGCCCGTCACGGAGGTGCGGGAGGGCCTATTGTGACCTATGGTGTCGTATTTTTTCATTAGATACAAGGCCAACTGTTGATGATCAAGGACTATGAATATGCATGGGATGACTTCAAGGGTGACCCTGATCTTCAGGAGGTTGAGGAAGTGGTCAAACAAATGGAGTTAGGGAAAGCACCCAGTCTGGATGGATTCACATCCAATTTCTTACATCACTTTTGGGATCTTGTCAAGGAGGAGGTTCTAGAGATTTTTGAAGAATCCAGAAACAAGAGGGGAGTTCTCAAAGCCTTCAATGCAACCTTCTTGACCTTAATCCGTAAGGAGGCTGGAGTAGATAGCATGGATAAGTTTCGACCAATAGCCCTATGTAATGTTATTTACAAGATCATATCCAAGGTGATAGCGAACTGTATGAAATCTCTCCTTCCCAGCCTTATTTTCCCGGAGCAATATGGTTTTCTGGAAGGGACGGATATCCTAGATGGTGTCATCCAAGTCCATGAGGTGATCCACTCGCTGAAAATCACAAGGAGACCAGGTATGTTGATTAAACTTGACATAGCAAAGACTTATGATAAATTAAGTTGGCAGGACATGGCCAAAATGTTGGAGGCCTTTGGCTTTAGCCCGGATTGGGTGGAATGGGTCATGAGCCTGGTCACGACCCCTTTATTTAACATCCTCTTGAACGGGTCTCCCACAAGAGAGTTTCAACCCTCTCATGGTATAAGACAAGCAGATACGCTGTCACCCTTTCTCTTCATTATGATGGTTGAGGAACCGAGTCTCCTTATTCAGAATCAAGCTGAGAATGGGGGGTTGAGGGGGCTAAAAGTACATGAAGGAATGGACCCTCAGACTCACCAACAGTTTGTGGATGACACCATGCTCATGGGGCACCCTTCAATCCAAGAAGCACAAAGCTTAAAAATAAGCCTAACCCTCTTTGCTAAGGCTTCAGGCCTAGTGGTCAATCCTAATCAATCCCAAGTCTATTTCTTAAAAATAGCCCCCGTTACTCAGAGGAACATTTTCTAGATCCTGGGGTTCTCGAGAGGGATGCTGCCCTCAAAATATCTTGGAGTGCCTCTGGGGGTAGGGAAGTTGAAGAAATATTCCTCAAAGGAACTCTTAGATACAATGAAACAGAGGCTCTCGAGTTGGGTCTTACGTCCTATGAATTTACCTAGAAGATTGATTCTTGTAAAATATATTATGCAGGCTATGCCAATATATCTCTTCTCGGTTTCCTAGATTGGGGAAAGATCCGAGATGGAGATATATTTGGGAACAAGCTCTAGAGGAAGGCAAGGAAAAGGTGGGTCAATACTGGAAGGATCAATACTTGGAAGGACAACGACAGTGGAACTTTCAGGTTAAACCTGACCTAACCAATGATGATGATTGGAGGGTTTTCCTGGAGGAAATTCATAACCATTACATCAGGACCAGGTAAGGACCCGACTTACTGAGACGAGGATCCTCGGAGAGGGGTTCTTTTAGCATAAAGGAGAATTATAACATCAGGACCAGAAATTAGTTGGATGAGGATGGGATCTAGAGGAAACTCTGGGCTTCAAATCCGTGGCCTAAGGTGGCTTTATTTACCTGGATGGTGATCAAGGGAAGGATTCTCACAAGAGAGAACCTCCGTAGACGAGGTATTCAGTGACCATCCCCGTGCTCTCTTTGCTGCCAGGAAGAAGAAACCATAGGCCATCTCCTAGATAGTTGTCCCTTTGCTATAGTCATCTGGGACAAAGGGGCTGTGGGGTTCAGAAGGAGCAATAGGAAACGAGGCTGACCAACCCACACCCTGAAGGATTGGCACCCCAAATCCTTCAGGAATTGAATTATTCGTACACTATGGGAGGCCTTTCTAGGAATGGAAATGTGGTGCATCTGGAAAGAGAGGAATGGAAGGATATTAATAGACAACGTAGTGACATTGAAACTATCTGGAAAACGGTTAGGGAAAACCTTCTATCGACTATTCGAAGCATGCAGTGGGATGACCAGGACAAGATTATCACAAGAGAAGAAAGCCATATTACAGAAAGCTGGGGTCTAGACAAGTCCTAGAGGAATGGATTACGAAGACGAGACATGATATGCAAACCATCAAGCCCAAACGTATGGTGTCCTCCCCCAAACTAGGTGTTCAAGCTTAACTTTGATGGTGCGTCTCGAGGTAATCCTGGACCTGCGGGATTTGGGGGGGTATGTCGTGATCACAATGGAAGGATCACCACCATATACATGGGAGTGATAGGAACAGACACCAACAAATCAGTTGAACTGGAAAGAATCATTCGAGGCTTCGAGTGTCTGGTCAGAGAAGGTCGAATGCCTGCAATCATGGAAGGAGATTCCAGCATTCCAATTCAGATGGCCAAGAGGATGGTGAGTGGGAAAACATGTGAGAAGGTTTCCTACAGCTGGCACCTTACTAGCAATCTAGACATCCTCTGATCCCTGATTAGTGAACATTATGTGGTCTCTTTTAGCCACGTCAGTGTTGACGTGCGCATTTGACTATGCACGCAACGGGGGACACGACCCAGACCGGGATCCTTAGGGCAGGCTCCAAGCTGTTTGGGGTAGCCGTTCCCGACAGGTTTAAAGGCTCTGTTGGCCTGGAACACTAACAGTCTAATGGTTAAGACTAATGCTACAGATTGTCAGTGAAACCTATCTTTATTATTTACAAAAGTTAATTCAGGTTATATGCTACAGGATGTTAGATTATCAGATTTAATCAACTTAAATCAATGAATTATAAATACAAGATACAAAAGCTGAAAAGATAAAATATAAACATAGTTAATATTGTACACAAATCTGCTATATACATCTTGTACAATCATTTACAAAATGGATAAACTGAATGTAATTCATAGAGACAGAATCTGATATGAATAGGTTTTCAAGTAATAAAATCAACAAAAATAAGCAATATATAACCCTAACTATATATTATCCTGATCAGGAGCGATAAGAGAGATTAACCATGAAATCAATTAATGCTAATAGAATTACCACATGGATACACATAGGTAATATTTAAATAAGTTAAACATTAACCAGGTCCATACAGTAATCAATTACAAATCATATAAGCAACAATGTCGATTGCCAATTACATAACATGATATATTAGCAAAATTGAAAGCATGAAAATCGATAATTACACGAGAAATGTATGTTTGTAAACTTCTATAGAGAATTTTAGCAAACATAGTAAAGTATAAAAAGGAAATAACAGGACTAACAGATACCAAAAACATATGCAAAGTATTCAAACAGTAAACATATATAGCCGTATCACCAGTTCAAAAGATTGAGGCTGCAGACGGATAGCTGTCCAGAGTCACAAATAAATCAAACCCAGTCTTGTCCTTTTCCCTTCTATAAACTATCGACCCCCATCCCATAAAATTTTAACCCTTAAATACATGTTTACAAAAACAAACATCCTTAAAAGTTTGAGATAAACTAGATCGCATTATCCAACTGATTTCTAATTAAAAATGACAAGTGTAATGTGTCATTTTTCCATATCAGTAAATCATCAAGACGATCCATGAAAATTGAAGATTCCAGCAATAAACAACACCTGGAAAACTTGTTACGCGGTCTGTTCTGATTGATGCGAGATTGTGCAAAGATAAACAGTTGACAAAATCCGGGCGCAAACAGCAAATTTAACACCTGCAACAAATCAAGTAATAATAAAATTAAAACATAAACACAAATCAAAATGATAAATAATAAATAACAAACAAGAAATAAACTAAATAAGTACCTGATCATCAAAATTGAAAATTAAAACCAACAACAAAGAAATCCAGTATAGTCACAAATTAACTGGTGCGTTAAAAACTTGAATATTGACCCCATTAGAATGACTCGGTGAAGAAACCCTGAATTGCATGATCGTGATCTGAGCGTTGAGCTCACGGACCTTTTCTTCACTCTTTTTGTTTTCATCTTGCAATTTGAGAACCCTCCTTATGAGCTTGTTCTTATGATTCTTCAATCGTAAAAGCTGCTGACCACTTTCATCCACTTTTGCCCTTAACTCCACATTATCAGCTTTCATTAAATCCCAACTTGCTACTATTTCATTCATCCTGTCTTCCATTCTACGAACCTTATCTAAAAGACAACTAATGAACAGAGGATGAATGGTTTCCCCAGTTCGACGAAGAACATTCGAGGTTATTTTAACCGGTTTTTCTTTTACTATAGAATCAGCCATACGATCAACTAAAACTTCCCGCACTTCTTTATCCACTGCTGGAGAATTATTATGATCAAGGGTGACATCAAATTGCGGCTCGACAACAGACAGAGAAGGACTTTCGCGCATATCATTATCAATCATAGGGTGACCTTCACCAGCTAAATCAACAACGGACTCAGGATGAACCAGGTTGTTATTAACAGGCGAAGGAGCAATGGTTTCTTCATCATCAATCACAACCGTTTCCACTGGAACCTTATTACTCACGGGGGTTTTAACCATCTTAGCTTTCGCCATACTCCTGGTTAGCCTTCTAACCAGCTTGGATTTGGGTAGATTTCCTCGACGATTCCCAATTTTATCACTATTGTTTGGCGGAGTAACAGGTGACAGAGTTGAAATCTTCTTCACACGCCTAGAATCTGAAGGAGTATGAGGAGTGTTCACTGGATTCTCCGTAGGTGCTTTGTAGGGTTCTGGACTCTTAAGGCTAGGGTTTGACAGATATTTGCGCGGAAACAAGAATGGAGCCGAAACTGCATTTCTATGTTTGCTACAGTCATCAGGACTGTCAAACATGCAATGACAAAAGGATGAGAAACCGTTTGACTCTATAAACTGCTCCCATGAGTGACCCGACTTCATCAATTCGTTCTCAATCAACATACGAACCAGACCGTGATGAAAAATACTGCGGCTGACATGTTTAGGCCCCTTCTTTATGGCATTTGACATCTTAAATAAACTGTGCAGAAGGTAGTAAGGCAAATTAATAGGAAACCCTATAAAGACAGCCATCAGACGAAGATGATATACGTATGCCGAAGATAACCGGCCTTCACAGGTCAAATATCGATGAATTAAATCAAGAACCGGACGCCATTCTTTAAGGAAATACTTACGTGCCACCCCAGTTCGAAAAGAAATTTCCTGAATCGGGTTCTTTAACAATCGTCTCCATTCGGTTATGTCCATCTTCTGGTATTTAAACCACCTTTGCCCAGACAGAGACAAACCTGTTGCGGCTACTATGGATCTTTCATCAACCCGGAAGCAGAGATCACCAACCTCTGCTTAGTAATTAACCAGGGATAGAGCAAAGACTCTGGTAACTTCAGGGTTCGAGTCAGAAAACTTCTCAAAGAACGACATCCACCCCACATTCCTGACTTTTTCTGCGAGCTCAGGGTTTGAACTTAACAAGGTCATCTCACAGGGTTCAACCCTTACGACAGGAGCCATCACTGTTTGATAACGAATGCGTAACCGCACACAGAATAGGTACCACAACTCAGCCAACGACAGAAGACCAGGTCGTGAGCACTCGGGCTGAAGGATGAGCAACACCAGGTGATGAGCAGAATCGGCCATACATAGCCGCAGGTTATACCCTTGCAAGTTTGGCATGAACGAAAGCATCGGCGCTCGAAGTGGTAATCGATTGATAACACAAATGACGGTCGAAAGCCCTAGATGGCTGATATTAGCATAATTTAGCCTGACTTAAATGATTGGAGACTCTTTGTTGCAAGTAGCACAGGTGGTCTATTGCCAAGCGGCCACGACAGAGGTTACGTACCGAGACTTAATGTGATGGACAGTTCAAGTACCAGTGTGATGATATCATGGTGGATTCGCGACAGGTGAACCGGGATATAAGCTGTGACATAAATCAATCTCGACGAAACCATAATACATGCATATCATATCATATATTCGGCCCATTCATTTAAAGGTGGCGAAGAACCACAAACAATGCAATTTGAAACTGAACCTTTAAATATCACCATATGTAAATTAATATCAAATATAAATAATGGTCCGTAGCTTAGGATATGGCATGCAAGACATATGTTTGGGCTTCATCGGAGTAACAAGGATCTGATCTTTGATAACCATACCTCGGACTGTACATGGAAACCATTGATAACATTTGAATAACCAAATCAACAAAATCAATTCATAATGTTATGGATTAATTTCTAGATTAGGATAAATCGAGGGATATAGAAATCATTAGTATTTATCCTTAATTTCAATCCAAAAACAAATGATGATCATTAGTAGTGATTTTGCTAAATATCCCATAGTTGCAAAGGTTGCTTTAAAAACAACGAATTTCTCCAATTCAGTAGCTGACAGAATAGCATTGTTTCAGTAGCTGTAATTCTTCTTCATTTTGCATTGAGAAATTCGAACATTTCATCTAACAAAATAGGATTTTGTTAGATGAAATAATGTTTTGTAAAGGCTGTTGGATAGGGGCACAACAGATGGCGACAAGCTGGGCGAAACAGTTATCTCTGCCTCTTAACCTGAAATCATGCACATGGAGAAATTAATTCCTTAATACCAGCCATTATACAACGATCCTTGTTTTAACATCTCAAACAAATTCAAGTATTTCACAGTTCTAAAACTTACCAGAACATTACAGTTTCAGCGATTTGTTTGGTAGCATCAAGTCTCAAACAGAAATTAGTCCTCAAAGAGTAAGACAGTAAATGGCTCAGTTTTAAGGATAAGATCTCAATACCACAAGCATGGCCCTGCTGCCAGCAGGCGTTCATAGCCTCGACAGGGTTGCTTACAACCCTCCAGAAAGCCAGTGTCCTATCTGCTAGTTATATATGTACAGTTCTGGTCGGGAGAGACTGTTACCACTGTTTTCTTTTAATTTTATTCCTCATGAAGGCCATGGTTCAGGCTTGGTAACCAGATAGCAACCATGTCAGTCACCAGTCTGCATTACAGTAAAATGAACCGGCTCGTGATGAGACCTTTCACCCCTCAGATTTTTCCGTCCAAGGGTCATTGCCCAGGCTTGGTGACCGGAGACGACAATGTTACTGGAAGCAAACCTATGATCCTGAGCAGATCAGCTTGTGATGAGACTTTCTGTCCTTCAGATTTTTGCATATGTCCAAGTCTATCCTTGCCCAGAACGTAATTATTATTAATCTCAAATGAGATTATCTTAGCAGATAGGGAGGCGAATTTGATCCTCTTTACGAGAAGAGATGGCGTAAAAGATATAAATAGATAACTTTACCAAGTACTGCCCCAATCCCGTTGGGCAAATCTTTGCAGAGACCGATACACTTAATTAATTTTAACATGGTTAAGCTTTTTCTGGTAGAGTTCTAGAACAATGAAAACACCATTCTCTGTTCAAGAAACCAAAACAGAATGACATTTTCCTGGATAATAATGTCTTTTGTGCATAACTTACGAATTAATGACAGAGCTTAAAATGAGGCTTCAGTTCAAGGTTTGATGAATTTACCAGGTTCATAACACACAAACAAAACAACAAATCAATCAAAAGAATAATGAAATAAAATGCATCAAGCAAACACACCACAGAGGTATATACAGGATGATCCCTTGAGGGGGATCAGCAAAAATATCTCTTGATTAGGTGACCATTTACTGGAAGGTTATCAATGTCACCTTCCAATGTTTGTAACCTGAAAGTACTAGGACCAAGTTTTTCTGTAATAATAAATGGCCCTAGCCACAGGCATTGGAACTTTGTGTGTTTTCCTTTATCTTCGTGTTCCTTATCCCATTTCAAGACTAAGTCACCTACTTCCAAATCTCAATTGACCGACTTCCTGAGGTCAAACCAACGCTTAACAGTCTACTGGTGTTTTTCAAAAAAATTTCTAGCCAACTCCCTGTCTTCCTCTAGTTTCTGCAAGGTGTTAATTCGATACTCCATGGCAGAACAAGGTATCTCCTGCACCGACTGGGCAAGCTGTAAGGAGGGCAGGAACAAATTAGGGGGTAAGATGGCTTCTTTACCATACACCAGGAAAAAGGGCGAGTTCCCTATAGTAGCTTTGGTGGTTACCCTGTCAGCCCACAAAGCGTTCGACAAAGCAGTATGCCAATTCCTATGATGGTTAGCCACAGTACGTTTCAGAATCTTGATCAGATTTTTATTAGAGGATTCTGCTAACCCATTACCCTGAGGGTAATAATTAGCTGAATATTTCAACTTTATACCCCTGTCCAATGCATACTCAGTTAATTTTGCAGAGGAAAAATAAGTCGCATTATCAAATATTAAAGACTCGGGAACACCGAATCTGGTAATAATAAAAGAATCAAGGAAAGATATCACCTGTTCGGAATTGACTACCCTCAACGGGATGGCTTCAACCCATCTCGTGAAGTAGTCTGTGGCTGTCAGAATGTATTTATGTTGTAGTGAAGAGGCTGGTGTGATTGGGCCAACAATATCCAGACCCCATTGCTGAAATGGGACTTCAATGATAACCGGCTGGAGGGGTAATGCTGCCCTTTTCAGTCTGCCTCCTGCTCTTTGACACTCTTGGCACTTCCTGGCGAAAGAATATGCGTCTTTGAACAATGTGGGCCAGTAGTACCCAGCTTTAAGTATCTTATGACCAGTAGTTTCTCCGCTGAAATGTCCTCCAGCTGGTCCTGCATGTAGTTGAGATAACACATCATCAGCCTCATGTTTTTCTAGACAATGAAGGAGAACCCCTTCGAAATTATTTCTAAACAAAATATTATCAATAAGCTGATAAGGTGTAGATTTTAGTCTTAAAGCTCTCTTATGACGTGGGTCTAAATGTTCAGGGGTGGTCCCATGCAATAAGAAGAACTTAATATCGTCATACCAAGAATCAGGAGGAGTAGAGACCGGAAAAACTTCCCTTTCAAATAAAAAAGGTTCACTAAAGAAGTGCAGATCAGGATCAGAATTGTCCACAGATCCAGCTGCTAGTTTGCAAAGTCCTTGCCCC
>LPNX010437645.1:102043-123161 GCA_001517045.1 Pseudotsuga menziesii
ACGTGCGCATTTGACTATGCACGCAACGGGGGACACGACCCAGACCGGGATCCTTAGGGCAGGCTCCAAGCTGTTTGGGGTAGTCGTTCCCGACAGGTTTAAAGGCTCTGTTGGCCTGGAACACTAACAGTCTAATGGTTACGACTAATGCTACAGATTGTCAGTGAAACCTATCTTTATTATTTACAAAAGTTAATTTAGGTTATATGCTACAGGATGTTATATTATCAGATTTAATCAACTTAAATCAATGAATTATAAATACAAGATACAAAAGCTGAAAAGATAAAATATAAACATAGTTAATATTGTACACAAATCTGCTATATACATCTTGTACAATCATTTACAAAATGGATAAACTGAATGTAATTCATAGAGACAGAATCTGATACGAATAGGTTTTCAAGTAATATAATCAGCAAAAATAAGCAATATATAACCCTAACTATATATTATCCTGATCAGGAGCGATAAGAGAGCTTAACCATGAAATCAATTAATGCTAATAGAATTACCACATGGATACACTTAGGTAATATTTAAATAAGTTAAACATTAACCAGGTCCATACAGTAATCAATTACAAATCATATAAGCAACAATGTCGATTGCCAATTACATAACATGATATATTAGCAAAATTGAAAGCATGAAAATCGATAATTACACGAGAAATGTATGTTTGTAAACTTCTATAGAGAATTTTAGCAAACATAGTAAAGTATAAAAAGGAAATAACAGGACTAACAGATACCAAAAACATATGCAAAGTATTCAAACAGTAAACATATATAGCTGTATCACCAGTTCAAAAGATTGAGGCTGCAAACGGATAGCTGTCCAGAGTCACAAATAAATCAAACCCAGTCTTGTCCTTTTTCCTTCTATAAACTATCGACCCCCATCCCATAAACTTTTAACCCTTAAATACATGTTTACAAAAACAAACATCCTTAAAAGTTTGAGATAAACTAGATCGCATTATCCAACTGATTTCTAATTAAAAATGACAAGTGTAACGTGTCATTTTTCCATATCAGCAAATCATCAAGACGATCCATGAAAATCGAAGATTCCAGCAATAAACAACACCTGGAAAACTTGTTACGCGGTCTGTTCTGATTGATGCGAGATCGTGCAAAGATAAACAGTTGACAAAATCTGGGCGCAAACAACAAATTTAACACCTACAACAAATCAGGTAATAATAAAATTAAAACATAAACACAAATCAAAATGATAAATAATAAATAACAAACAAGAAATAAACTAAATAAGTACCTGATCATCAAAATTGAAAATTAAAACCAACAACAAAGAAATCCAGTATAGTCACAAATTAACTGGTGCGTTAAAAATTTGAATATTGACCCCATTAGAATGACTCGGTGAAGAAACCCTGAATTGCATGAGCGCGATCTGAGCGTTGAGCTCACAGACCTTTTCTTCACTCTTTTCGTTTTCATCTTGCAATTTGAGAACCCTCCTTATGAGCTTGTTCTTATGATTCTTCAATCGTAAAAGCTGCTGACCACTTTCATCCACTTTTGCCCTTAACTCCACATTATCAGCTTTCATTAAATCCCGACTTGCTACTATTTCATTCATCCTGTCTTCCATTCTACGAACCTTATCTAAAAGACAACTAATGAACAGAGGATGAATGGTTTCCCCAGTTCGACGAAGAACAGTCGAGGTTATTTTAACCGGTTTTTCTTTTACTATAGAATCAGCCATAAGATCAACTAAAACTTCCCGCACTTCTTTATCCACTGCTGGAGAATTATTATGATCAAGGGTGACATCAAATTGCAGCTCGACAACAGACAGAGAAGGACTTTCACGCATATCGTTATCAATCACAGGGTGACCTTCACCAGCTAAATCAGCAACGGACTCAGGATGAACCAGGTTGTTATTAACAGGCGAAGGAGCAATGGTTTCTTCATCATCAATCACAACCGTTTCCACTGGAACCTTATTACTCACGGGGGTTTTAACCATCTTAGCTTTCACCATACTCCTGGTTAGCCTTCTAACCAGCTTGGATTTGGGTAGATTTCCTCGACGATTCCCAATTTTATCACTACTGTTTGGCGGAGTAACAGGTGATAGAGTTGAAATCTTCTTCACACGCATAGACTCTGGAGGAGTATGAGGAGTGTTCACTGGATTCTCCGTAGGTGCTTTGTAGGGTTCTGGACTCTTAAGGCTAGGGTTTGACAGAGATTTGTGCGAAAACAAGAATGGAGCCGAAACTGCATTTCTATGTTTGCTACAGTCATCAGGACTGTCAAACATGCAATGACAAAAGGATGAGAAACCGTTTGACTCTATAAACTGCTCCCATGAGCGACCCGACTTCATCAATTCGTTCTCAATCAACATACGAACCAGACCGTGATGAAAAAGACTACGGCTGACATGTTTAGGCCCCTTCTTTATGGCATTTGACATCTTAAATAAACTGTGCAGAAGGTAGTAAGGCAAATTAATAGGAAACCCTATAAAGATAGCCATCAGACGAAGATGATATACGTATGCTAAAGATAACCGGCCTTCACAGGTCAAATATCGATGAATTAAATCAAGAACCAGATGCCATTCTTTAAGAAAATACTTACGTGCCACCCCAGTTCGAAAAGAAATTTCCTGAATCGAGTTCTTTAACAATCGTCTCCATTCGGTTATGTCCATCTTCTGGTATTTAAACCACCTCTGCCCAGACAGAGACAAACCTGTTGCGGCTGCTATGGATCTTTCATCAACCCGGAAGCAGAGATCACCAACCTCTGCTTGGTAATTAACCAGGGACAGAGCAAAGACTCTGGTAACTTTAGGGTTCGAGTCGGAAAACTTCTCAAAGAACGGCATCCACCCCACATTCCTGACTTTTTCTGCGAGCTCAGGGTTTGAACTTAACAAGGTCATCTCACAGGGTTCAACCCTTACGATAGGAGCCATCACTGTTTGATAACGAATGCGTAACCGCACACAGAATAGGTACCACAACTCAGCCAACGACAGAAGACCAGATCGTGAGCACTTGGGTTGAAGGATGAGCAACACCAGGTGATGAACAGAATCAGACATACATAGCCACAGGTTATACCCTCACAAGTCTGGCATGAACGAAAGCATCGGCGCTCGAAGTGGTAATAGATTGATAACACAAATGATGGTCGAAAGCCCTAGATGGCTGATATTAGCATAATTTAGCCTGACTTAAATGATGGGAGACTCTTTGTTGCAAGTAGCACAGGTGGTCTATTGCCAAGCGGCCACGACAGAGGTTACGTACCGAGACTTAATGTGATGGACAGTTCAAGTACCAGTGTGATGATATCGTGGTGGATTCACGACAGGTGAACCGGGATATAAGCTGTGACATAAATCAATCTCGACGAAACCATAATACATGCATATCATATCATATATTCGGCCCATTCATTTAAAGGTGGCGAAGAACCACAAACAATGCAATTTGAAACTGAACCTTTAAATATCACCATATGTAAATTAATATCAAATATAAATAATGGTCCGTAGCTTAGGATATGGCACGCAAGACGTATGTTTGGGCTTCATCGGAGTAACAAGGATCTGATCTTTGATAATCATACCTCGGACTGTACATGGAAACCATTGATAACATTTGAATAACCAAATCAACAAAATCAATTCATAATGTTATGGATTAATTTCTAGATTAGGATAAATCGAGGGATATAGAAATAATTAGTATTTATCCTTAATTTCAATCCAAAAACAAATGATGATAATTAGTAGTGATTTTGCTAAATATCCCATAGTTGCAAATGTTGCTTTAAAAACAACGAATTTCTCCAATTCAGTAGCTGACAAAATAGCATTGTTTCAGTAGCTGTAATTCTTCTTCATTTTGCATTGAGAAATTCGAACATTTCATCTAACAAAATAGGATTTTGTTAGATGAAATAATGTTTTGTAAAGGCTGTTGGATAGGGGCACAACAGTCAGACATGAATCCAACAAGGTAGATGACTTGTTAGCCAATGCTGGCGTGGAGGGTGATATAGGTTTTTGATGCGGCATAGTGGATGATTTCAGGGCAGAACCCTAGGCCCAGTAATGCATTCAAGTGGCTATATGGGACTATGATGCTAGGCCACAGGTGGAACATCCAGAGTACAACTATGCATATGACGACAGGGGGCGCGAGCACGCCCAGGACAACCATGTTCAAATGCCACGCGGGGTCATGTGGTCACTAGGCCATGCCATATGCTGCCTGTCCTTTGACATCATATTTGGTTGCTGCTTTGGGGATGACGGGATGGGAAAGAAAGGGCAGTATCGACAAACATATTGGATTTTAATGGCAGAAAGGATGTCTGGAGAAAGCGATGGTACGATGGACATCGATGGTATGATTGGCATGATGCAAGTGAAGTACTGGGCTAGTTGGGAAATTATGCTTCCCTCCACCTTATATCTCGGACAGGATGTGCCACCTCTCATCTATCAATGTCAAGAGGTGTTTGTGCTTTCTGAGTTCGAGCTGTGTTTGGTGCACCTCAAGGCACTTGACCTTGGGTTTGAGTTTCTCCCCCAAGCTCTGTGTAAGAATGACCCTTCTTTTCTCAAGTGCATGGCTCCTAAGTGTCCTTTGAGAAGTGATATGGTTCCTGGAGAAGCTTCCGGTACCATGGAAAGAAATGGGAAGGGACCCATGAGGAAATAACACCAAGCAATGAGGGTTTAGTAACAGGCATAGGAGGCAACAAAATTATACAAAGAGCATGTGCCTTTGGGTATTCGCCTAGAAGTGGAGAAGGTGGTTGGGAATCTCTGGGAGGAGGTTAAGCTTATGTATGCGGAGGACCTGCGCAAGGAGGTGGCGGACTGGATTATCGACCCAAGCACTACGACAGGAAGACTCTTGGAATATGATCACATGCTGATGATTTATTGGGTAAATATGAGTCCGGTTGGCCACTCTTCAGTCTCGCGAGAGGCCAAGTGTGAAGGAGACAAAGAGATGGAAAGGTTCTGGAAGGAACCTAATGGTGATTTCCACCTAATGCATCATAAGATTGATGTCATGGCATCCCATTCTATCCAGTAGGAAGGGGACCGGAGGACTTTGTAAGACCAAGGGAAAAGGGGAGCCGACACGTCAAGGCGCTATGTGGTAAACTGTCGGGGTCCCTGGTTGGAGCTGATCTCTAGGGCACCAATATTGTCGTGAATGTCGATGCGTGTACCAGAATGGGGAATGTGTCCCAGGTTCCGATTTGAGTTTGGTTCTTCCCCTGTCTTATGCTTGTCCTTTTGATGTTTCATCCGATATGTATATGTGGTTTCTATGTCCATGCAGGCTTGATAAGGCCTGACCAGTATGCCTACGGGCCTTCTATGTTCAGTTGGACTCTACGGGGTTTTTGGAGTTTTAAGTGTAGTAGTTACGGGATTATACATGTGGGCATGGGGAATCTGTCTAGAATCTTGGGAAGGGAGAATAGGAATAGAGGTGAGATGTTGAGAGAAGCTCTGTCATTTTGATTGACAAGAAGTCTATTTGTTTTGTAATGAAGCTATTTTAGCAGTAATATAATGTTTTATTTACACAAAATAAAACAATTGTTGTTGGGTAGGGAAAGGATCGGTAAATATTGTTGGGGTGGGAGAGCTTTTCAAAATCTTGCTGACCTCTTGATGACGAGGAAATTCCATGGTACAGTGGTCACCTTCACATATGAGGTGGGGAAATTTTACCTTTCTCTTATTCTTGGATTTGACATCTTGGTTTTCTGTTTTATTACTCTCTATTTGATTATAAGACCTAAGTTTTGAAGCAGAACAATTTTGGACTAAGTGAATATTCTCTACAAATCCAGGTTTTACTGATATATCGATCAGGAAAATTCTTAGTAATATTTCTCATATTACCCTCAGACTCAACATTGTGCATGAGCAACAGTGACTGAGGTGTAGTTACAATATTAGACGAAACCATTGTTTCAAAATGATCTTCTACCATATGGTAACCGGGAAGGAAAGAAGATTGGTGATGATGGTCTTTCCAGGGCATCTCCTCTAAAGACATGACTTCCATGATAGATTCATCTGATGGAAGAGTTTTCAAAAGATAATCTAGAGATGGGGGGGAATCTAACAAATATGGTAGGTGATAAGGGTCAGATGCCACTAAAAGATGATCATTAATGGTGGGGCACTAGTGGAGTGGATAGCCTTGTAAGTCTTGTCTAAATTACTGAAGGGTGTTGAATCAACAATTGATTTTCTGCTTTCTAAAGTGTCATGACTCTTAGAGGAGATCATGTTCACATATGCAGACTGGGTAGAGGGAGGATTGTTTAACAGAAAGACTCCCATAAGTGAGGAATCCTTGAGAATACCTACCCCTACATTATGACACTATAGATTCGTAGAAGCCAAGAGTGGGACATTATTCACAGAATCAGAACTCGTGCCTGGGGAACAAAAATCAAGTTGATCAATCGTAACAATCTTTCCTTGGAATGGGAATTGGACTAATTGAAACACATACGAGGTAACTTCCTGCATCGCATAAAACCAATTCCTACCTAGGAGGATATTGTAGTCTAGTGGAGCATTGACAACCTCGACATGGATGGATACTGATTCCCCCCCTAGTTCAACCAAGAGGAAGGGCAGTAATCCATGAGGCTGAAAACCATGACCATCAAAGGCCTTCAAAATTGTAGGTGAACGGTTGATTTCGGGAAAACCTATAGCTATCCAACATGATAGAGACGTGACTGAAGTCGATCCATCCTCGTCCAACATAGTACAATGGACCTTCTTCCCAATGAATTTTGTAGATAGTTGGAAAGCTTACTGATGGGAGAGCCTTGAATTAAAATCATCCAGTTTAAAGGCGATAACATTATTATTCTCAGGATCCATAGCTCTAAGAAATGACAACAAGTTCTTCCTTTGCGCAGGGCATGTTTGGAGTACTTCAAGGGTAGACATATCACATGGTGCTTGGGACAAATATTCTACTACATTATAGTTATTGAGTAGCCCATGCATTAGGGTTAAACAATGATTTTCGAATTGTACTCTTTGGTGGCTGGAAGACGGCGTCGAGAACAAGTTTCTCAATATGAATATTGTTGGTAGGAGGAGGGGTGGAAACTATAGGCTTATTAGTTGAAGCGTTATCATCTTTATTTTCTAGAGGCGGGTCATAGTTCTGGGATCTAGTGGTAAGACAAATTGTTTCACTAGGCATCATTGCACCAAGAGGTACTTTCTACAACTCAAATGGACGAGATGTGTCACGTCTGTAACGCTAAGGTGGCACATGTCGGCTCAATAAAAATAATAATAATAAAAAGTAAAAAATAAAAAATAAAAACTAAAACTTATAACATGTTGGCTTATAATTAAAAGAATATAAAATAAAAATATATTATATTAATAAATATACAACCATATTAGGGCAATACTCATAATATTACAAAATGAGTAGTAAAATTCAATTGACTTGAGTAGTAAAAAGAAAAATTATAAAACCAAGAACATATAAAATTTAATTTTAAATTAACTAAATTGTATAACACATTTCCTTGACTTTACAAAATAATAGCGATTACAATAAAACCACTAGATTTTACAACCATATTTATAAGGTTCTTTAAATGCTAATACAACTAGCAAGAAACCATGTGCTTTAAACCAGACATCCTTGCTCATTCCTAAGTCAATGTTAACCCTAACATGTAAATGTTCATTTTAGTCATAGAGAAAAACAAATAATTTCTCAAAAACATTTGGATAAATGTTTAAAATCTTCATTTAATGGTAAAATGTTTTCCAAATTCCAATTTATGTAGATTTTAAAATTTTATATGGATATTTTAATCATTAACTACTCTTACTATTCATTATTAGTTTTAAAGAAAGACAAGTAAAGCAATTTTTGGAAAACTATTTTATTATATGATTATTAATGTTACTCAACTCATTTTCTTCTACTCATATTTACCCTATTTTGAAATTACTTAAGCAAGTTGACCAAGTAGGAATACTTATTAGACATTTTTGTAAATTAAAGAGAGAACTTGATTCCTCTCGGCGCTTGGTAGAGCCATAGTTAGGATGGATCTATACTAGTTTTAACCTCATCTATAGAAGATGAGGAAAACCCATGCAAGGATTGATGGTCAACCAATTGTTGCTTGGTAGACCACTTGATACAATGAATCAGAAGTATTCATTTCATTCAACATTAACTTGTGAAGCGGGATGCTAGGAGCAAGGGCTAAGGTTCAATAGGCCAAGTAAGTAGGCGAGACAAGGAGGGTCGCGACCGCGCCGACCTGTACACAAGAATCAAGGCAAGGGGGTCTGTAAGTCCCCTAGCTATGGATCATGGAAGAACCGGACCCACAGGGTCCCGAACCGAAGAGCGGGAAGATAGCAAAGGAGACGAGACGCAGGCAAGAGATGGAAAAGGTAAAAGATCAGGCCCAGGGGGGTGTCTACCGAGGGCCCGGTCTATCCCCATGATCTATATTAAATCCAAGAAGGTGAGAGGCAAGATCAAGATTTGGAAGGAGAAGGCCCTTATGGGGAAATTTGTGGGGATCTGGCCCAATGAGAGAGATCTAGTCTACTAGATAGCGAGTGTGTGGAACCCTAAAGGACATTACGACCTGGAGCTTGGATCCAAGGGTTTTTTCACTATCATCTTTTTCAATCAAGAAGATCAGGATCGAATCCTAGAGGGGGGTCCATATTTTTTCTTCTCGGCTGGGTTATACCTTTGGTCATGGAAATAATGATTTAACCTAGAAACTGAAGACATGACAGTTGCACTAGTCTGGATCCATCTTTTCTCATTGTCGAGCGAATATTGGGATCTGGATACTCTGAAGGACATAGGGAATACCTTAGGGGAATTCGTAAAGGTAGCTGAACAAACCAAGGTCCAGAGATATACCTCCTATGATCACATTTGTGTGTATCTGGATTTGTCCAAAGAACTCTAAGAGCAGTCAACCTAAACTGGGAAGATGAGGAATGGATACAACCCATCGATTATGAATAACTTCCCTTTAGATACAGGCACTGTCATGAATATGGGCACCTGGGGAGGGATTTTCCAAAGATGTCTCCACCAGCAGGTAACCCTAGCCAATGCCAGGGAGGCAAAACTGATGGGGAAGGGTTCACCCAAGTCAAGAATCGACGAAGAAACAGAGGAGGAGGATCGTCCAAAACGAAGAAGGATCCTGAGACAAAGACACCTCGGTCAAACAACCCCTTTGATGTGCTGGGGATGGAGCTGGCTAAAGATGACACATCTGAGGTGAAAATCCCACCAAGGCAGTAGGAAGGAAAGACTAAGGAGTTGGAGGGAGAGGATATGCATCAGATGGAATTGATTGAGGAGGACAAGGTGGAAGAGATGGATTTGGGAGGGATGGATCTGGACGCGCTCGAGGCAGAATGTGGAAAGAAGGGTTAGGGCTATGTATCCTTGTGACAGATAGAGCTTCTTCAGGAATAAATCATTAGAATGGGTTCCCACCAGAGTCTAGGGATTGACCCAGACCCACGAAAAGGCAGTAAGAGGAAATCCTTGGAAGAAGAGTTGTGTAAGGGACGAAAGACAAACAAGCAATGCATTGCAGAGGTAGGTGTAAAACTCATTGAGTCAGGCCAATAACCCATGATCAGGGAAGCCTTTTTTGAAGTTAACAAGGTTTTTCAATGAAGCTTATCTCTTGGAATATAAGAGGGTGCAGTAACCCTAGGAAGTGGAAGACACTAGATAGGAAGATAAAGCAGGAGAGACCTGATATCCTGTTCCTCCAAGAGATAAAGTGTAGTACTGAGGGTATAGAGAAAATTAGAGAGAGGATCTGGAAAGGAAGCCAAATAATGGCCCTGGATGCTACAGGGAAAGCAGGAGGAATGGCAATCCTCTGGCATCCTAGAGTGGTGGAAATTTCTGAGTGGCGAGCTAACCTGTTCTTGCTTATAGAAAAATTTCACCTCCTGGATTTAGGAGTGAGGGGATCGCCGGTGAATGTATATGGCCCTAGTGGATTTCCCTAGAAACATGCTTTCCTGGATTTCCTTAGCTGGACAAAGGGCCAAACAGAGGTTGGAAACTAGGTAATAGGTAGGGATTTTAATTTAATAGCCAACTTGGGGGAAAAGAAGGGTGGAAGACGGTCCTTGGATAAATTCCAAGAGGCCTTCTGTGATTTTCTGACCCACAGCCCCTTAGTTGATTTTGAGACGGATAATGGTTGGTTCACCTGGAACAATAAGAGGGGAGGGAAATATCTAGTGGCTTCTCACCTTGACAGATTCCTAGTCTCTGAGAATATCATTCATAGTACAAGGGAGATTGTAGCTTATGTGCTCCCAGCGACAGGCTCAGATCATTGGCCTATCTGTCTCAACAGGGATTGGTTGAATTCCATTATGAGCAAGCCTTTTATATTTGAGCAGTTATAGTTGGAAAAAAAGGACTTTAAGGAGCTGGTCACTCAATGGTGGTAGGAATTGGTCCCCCCTCTCGGAACTGTTATGTACCATTTTCAGCAAAAACTTAAAGCCTTAAAGGCCAAAATCTGTACATGGAACAGGGAAGAGTTTGGGAATATCTTTGAAGATAAAAAATATCTTATAAGTGAGCTGGAGATTATCGACAGGAAATGTATGGAGGATGGATGGGATGAGGACATGAATCAGAAAGAAAAATACCTTTTAGGCCAACTGGAGGCGAGGGAAAGGCAGGAAGGAATAATCTGGGAGAAAAATTCAAGGTTAAAATGGTTATAGGAGGGAGAGAGGAACACTAAGTTTTTCCACAACTCAATTATCCAAAACATACGGAGTTCAAGAATCCAAAAACTCATGAAAGATGATAGAATCCATGTGGAAACTAGAAGAGAGATCAAAGATGAGCTTACCCAACATTTTTTTGATATCCTAAGTGAGCATGGGGGTTACAGAGGGAGGGCCATAGAGAGGATTACTCATCTAATTCCCAGGACTGTCACTAGAGAAAACAATGATATGCTAAAAAAGTCGGCGGTCATGCAGTAGGTTGAGGAAGTGGTCAAACAAATGGAGTTAGGGAAAGCACCTGGTCCGGATGGCTTCACATCCAATTTCTTCCATCAATTATGGGATCTTGTCAAGGAGGAGGTTCTATGGATTTTTGAATAATCCAAAAACAAGAGGGGAGTTCTCAAAGCCTTCAATGCAACCTTCTTGACCTTAATCCCTAAGGAGGCTGGAGAAGATAGCCGGGATAAGTTTCAACCAATATCCCTATGCAATGTTATTTACAAGATCATATCCAAGGTGATAGCAAAGTTCCTGAAACCTCTCCTTCCCAACCTTATTTTCCTCGAGCAATATGGTTTTGTGGAAGTGTTGGTAAGCAACACCCTTCGG
The DNA here is from genome assembly GCA_001517045.1 of Pseudotsuga menziesii. Taxonomy (NCBI): domain Eukaryota; kingdom Viridiplantae; phylum Streptophyta; class Pinopsida; order Pinales; family Pinaceae; genus Pseudotsuga; species Pseudotsuga menziesii. The sequence continues at coordinate 113,501 of LPNX010437645.1, forward strand.
AGCATTTTTTTAACACAAGTAATTTGAAGATTGATATTTTTTAAGCAATATTTGTTATTTTTTTCTGGATCAAAAAAGTCATCATGGATATCTTGGGAGTGCCCTAAGAATATTTGATTCTTATGGCACTCCTGACAGAAGCTTACTTGACTGATTGATTCGGATGGGATGAACATCAGTTATAGCAAAACTCGACTCTTATGATCTTAATTCTTCATTTCTTTCAATCATCAGAAGGGCTATAATTACAGAAGATTAGTAGCTCCTATTTTTCCACTCATCACTCATGTTTGATTAAAATTAAATGAATTATTAATTATTAATTCAAACTGGTTACTGCATGGTGTGATAATTGTTATTGTCTGATTCATATGGAAAATATGGTGAAGTTTCATCACTTCTAAATTATTTATCTTATCTTAGTTGTCATAAGTTTTAAAGTGGATTTAATGTGATCTTCTTATTTATGTGCTCGTCGCTTATTTCGAATTCGTATTTCTGAAATGGGTTAGTATCAGAGTTTGTGATGAAGGTATAAAGTCACTTTTTAGGTTTTGACATTGGTTTGGTCACAATATAAAATTATTCTCTGATCAGTTTTGACCTTTACCCTAAGGTATTGATTATATACTAAAGTGATCACCTTATTATGATTGTATTCGATAAATGAAGGATTAGGGTTTTTGGAAATTATTTAGTCATGTTTAAAAAAAAAACAATGAGTTAACCTCCATCATCAACACGTTATGAAATCACAATTAGTGTTGAAGTAATGGTGGAAATAGGGTTTTGGTAGTCATGTTGTTGACGGTTGTTATCTGTCAATCTTTAATCATGCAAACATCACTTGTAATAACTTGTCTGTGTGACTCTCCTACGGCTCATTATGTTTTGGTAAGTTATTTTCGAAACCTCTTTTCTCTGCCAATTCATGTTATGATGAACTTATAGGGGGATTTTCAGGGTTTTGATAGTTTAGGGTATTTTGAAGTATTGTTGGTGATGCCTAGACTGTTGATAAATCGACTACATTTTTTAATCTGTATTTCGAAAATCCTAAGGGTTTGTTTATCTACTGCCATGGCTCCAGTGTCTCGGTTCGAGTTGATTGGTGATGAGTATCTGTATGCTGCTCCTGAGTGTCGAGAGGTCGTGTTGAGGTTTGGATGGTTGGAGTTCCTACGGAAGTTCTTTGGTTTTAATATGGCAGTATCTAAAGAATTCACATAGTCATTCGATGGGGTTTGTGCACATGTGGGAGACCTTGAACTTAGGCTGTCTGAGAAATTAATTTCTCGAGCCATTGGATTACCACAAACCGATGAGAAGTGGTATAAAGGAAAGCATATTAAGAATGACCGATGTAAAGGGTTTCTTACCCCTACTCATCGACACACCAAGTTCAAATCTGGCTTCCCCTCCTGATTATTAATGAAGAAATGGCGGGTTCTCTTGGAACTAATCATCAGGTATGTAACTTGCGAAGGTAGGCTATCTCAGACGCAATTTAATCACCTTCAGCTATTGATGATATTCAAGGGGTACCCTGTCAATATGCCCTTTTTCTTTTTGAACAGTTTGCACAAAATGGCATCCACCTATCAGTCTAATGTTGGGGATAAAAATAGGAATTTATTCCACCATGGGTTAATTAAAATTCTTGTGTCCTGTCGATTGGAAGAACTAGGTCAGACCTGGGATTCTTTCCTTGTACGAAATGGGTTTGGTGCTAACGAGGAATGGCCCAAACAGAGGCCTAGGGTTAGACGTAGGCGTGTTAAGAATGAAGAGGTTGAGCTTGAAATTGAGGACTCTGGTTCTCAGGATGATTTGGGTGATGAAGGGTTTCAACATGACCAAACCCTAAGTCTTGATGATGTAAAAGTTGAGGTGGAAACTAGTGTTGAAACTACTGCTAATAATTCTCGAAGTCAAGTAAAGAAACCCCTAATTCCCATAACCAGTCAAAACAAGAATTATTCTCATTCACAGGTTGATATGAAGCAAACATAGGCCGAAGATCAGACTAGCCGTGCTATGAGCAATCGGGCTATATGCAGTATGACAGCCACTCTGCTTGTTAGGAGGAATTTGAGTGTTGGGGATATCTCAGTTATTGAGGTGAGTGACTCTTTAGACATTCGATCAAGTCCATCTCCCATAGGCCCATCTGTGCTAAATTTTAAATACATGTATGTTTCTGCAAACGAGGTTGTTGACAGTCAGCAAGTGAACCGCGAGGATGACCAAGAAATTGATAGAAAGCCTTACCTAGTTGAAGAAGCCTGAATAAACATGAACAAAGAGTCGAAGGATCAAATTGATCCAAATCCTCATGCCTAATTGATTTCCTCCCTGCAAACAGATTTAAAGGAAGCACAAGTTATACAAACAATTGCCATGGAAGCAATTACAGCTTTAAAAGCTGAATTGATCACCTAGATTGAGAAATGGGATGTGTTAAGAGGAAAGAAGTTGAAATGTAAAAAACTAATTAAAAGGATTTTGTTAAAGAATCAAATGTTGAAAAGACATAATAGGATTAACAGGACCAGAGATGTCAGGTTCAAAGCTAAACTGAATGAAGCTAGGAGAAGTGTACCTATTCGATTCTCAGTTGAATCAGCTTTAAAAACCTGATATTTTGTTTTTCCAGTGACTTCTAAATTTTGTCTTTTGTATCTTACATTATGTCTACAGAGGATTTTGGATAGATATTGTAAGGTTAGTGATGTGTTGGTTTCATCAGTTTTGGTTTTCAATTCATGATCTAAATGATTAAATTGAGATATCTACAGAATTAAAATTCTACAGATATCTCGCTCATGCTTAATTGATCATCATTAAATATTGATAAACAAATTTTTGTTAAATATTTACAGGTGTCAAAGAAGATGTTGGGATAAAACTGAATGCTGGCCTACATTCATGGCTTTTGACTGTGCATGGCTACTCAATGAAGAATGTTTGGGATTCACAACTGATTGGTACTCAGTGATTGCTTCGTTCCTATTTCGAAGCTTCTATTGGCATGGATTATCCAATATGATGTTACTATGATGCGGAGAGTATAACGCTGGATTTTCTCCAGTAAGTTAACCTCTTGGCGTATCTTTCTCTCTGGATGGTTGTAACAGTATACCTATGATTCTGGTCGTGGTTGAGCCATATTTGGATAAGATTCGGATTTTTCCTGAGGAATAAGATTTCTAGTTAATCAGTTGTAGTCTTTTAGTTTCCTTTATAAGCAACTTTTAAACTGAAGCAAAGGGTTGGAATCCTGGAACTTGCGAAGAACAAATACATTTACATTACTTTATATTATTCTGTATGCTTGTGTTCTTTTGGAACTATTTCTAAAGACTACTAGACTTTACAGAATTTCTGGAGACATTAGCTAAGTCTGTCAGTTATATTATGCTGTCTTAATGTTGTTTTTCCTGTGTTAAATTTCCTTTTCATATGTATGTATCATTATATTATATGTGAAAGTTTTTTTTAATGGATTCTGAACAAAGGATATAGTATTGAAGTGTGAATGTTTCATTGATATATGAAAAGTAAATGAGTTTCTTCATGATTCTTTTCTTCAGTTAATTAAAAGATTGTTCTATATGAAGTACTAACTATGTGAATTAATTTTGTTTCATTTATATGTTAGTGCCTGAGTATTTTTGTCATGCTTCAAAACTGTGTCAACTCTATTTTGATCACAAGTTTTATTTCATATTTAAATTAATTTATGGTAAAAATGTTGTTTTTTTATTGTAAGTTGATTTAGATCTGTTCCTAGTGATAGTAAGCTTTCCTAACATTGCAGGATTAGAGATCATTTCTTTTAATAAAACTTTTTATCAGAATATTAATTCAAGCTCCCAGTTTGGGATAGTTAAAATTGCATCTTAGGTCATTACAGAGCAGGATTAAGAGCTACTATTATTTTTCTGATTTTAACTTAAGGTATTTGTTAGCATTAGTTAGTTATTTAGATTAAACCTTTTGATAAGTAAAACTTATCATCTACACTTTAAGAGACTCTCTACCTTGAGAGCACATTTCATAGGTAGCAGGGCCTTTATCCTGTGAGAGACAGTCATACCAAACACACAGAAGATTGCAGTAAGTCGAGTGTTTGGGTTGTCTTTCCGTAAGTTGGCCTAGGTCAGTTTTTCTGGCCAACAGGAAGGGAGGCAGATCCTGGATGGTGTCATCCTAGTCCATGAGGTGATCCACTCGCTGAAAAGCACAAGCAGACCAGCTATGTTGATTAAACTTGACATAGTAAAGGCTTGTGATAAATTAAGTTGGCAGTACATGGCCAAAATGTTGGAGGCCTTTGGCTTTAGCCCATATTGGGTGGAATGGGTCATGAGCCTGGTCACAACCCCTTTCTTTAACATCCTCTTGAATGGGTCTCCCACAAGAGTGTTTCAACCCTCTTGTGGTAAAAGACAAGGGGATACACTGTCACCCTTTCTCTTCATTATGATGGCTAAGGGACCGAGTCGCCTTATTCAGACTCAAGATAAGAATGCGGGATTGAGGGGGCTAAAATTACATGAAGGAATGGACCCTCAGACTCACCAACAGTTTGTGGATGACACCATGCTCATGGGGCACCCTTCAGTCCAAGAAGCAAAGCTTAAAAATAAGCCTAACCCTCTTTGCTAAGGCTTCAAGCCTAGCGGTCCATCCTAATAAATCCCAAGTCTATTTCTTAAACACAACCCCCGTTACTTAGAGGAACATTTTCCGTATCCTGGGGTTCTCAAGAGGGATGATGCCCTCGAAATATCTTGGAGTGCCTCTGGGGGTAGGGAAGCTGAAGAAATATTCCTCGAAGGAACTCTTAGATAAAATGAAACATAGGCTCTCGAGTTGGCTCTTACGTCCTCTAAATTTACCTAGTAGTTTGATTCTTGTAAAAGCTGTTATGCAAGCTATGCCAATATATCTCTTCTCGGTTCTCTCAGCTCCAAAGTCAGTTCTTCGAGAAATTTAGGGTCTTCAAAGGAACTTCCTTTGGGGCGGTAGGGAGGTGAAGGCTAAGTTCTCCTTGGTCAGTTGGGACAGCATCTATCGACCTAAAGAACAGGGGGGACTAGGGCTTAGAGATCCTAAAATTATGGCTGAGGTGCTGGGAGCAACAGTATGCTAGCGGTGGGCCAATTACTTGACAGAGCCCTGGGCTAGGCCATGGCATGTTAAATATGCTCGAGAAAAACCCACTCATTAACTGGATCGGTTCAATGAGGATCTGGATGGATCCCCAATATGGATGGAAGCGGTGAGTGGTCAGCGGATTGTGCAGGAGCATAGTTTCTGGGAGATAAGAGAGGGGGGGAGTTCTAAGTTCTGGGAGGAATCCTGGAACCAGTTTCCTAGATTGGGGACGGATCCGAGATGGAGATATATTCAGGAACAAGCTCTAGAGGAAGGCAAGGAAAAGGTGGCTCAATACTGGAGGGATCAAGACTTGGAAGGACAACAACAGTGGAACTTTCAGGTTAAACCTGACCTAACCAATGATGATGATTGGAGGGTTTTCCTAGAGGAAATTCATAAGCGTTACATCAGGACCAGGTAAGGACCTGACTTACTGAGATGGGGATACTCGGAGAGGGTTTCTTTTAGCATAAAGGAGAATTATAACATCAGGATCGAAAATCAGGTGGATGAGGATGGGATCTAGAGGAAACTCTGGGATTCAAATCCGTGGCCTAAGGTGGCTTTATTTACCTGGCTGGTGATCAAGGGAAGGATTCTCACAAGCGAGAGCCTCCGTAGATGAGGTATTCAGGGACCATCCCAGTGCTCTCTTTGCTACTAGGATGAAGAAACCATGGGCCATCTCCTGGATAACTATCCCTTTGCAGTAGTCATCTGGGACAAAGGGGTTGTGGGGTTCAGAAGGAGCGATAGGAAACGAGGCTGACCAACCCAAACCTTGAAGGATTGGCACCCCAAATCCTTCAAGAATTGAATTATTCATACACCATGGGAGGCCTTTCCAGGAATGGCAATGTGGTGCATCTGGAAAGAGAGGAATGGAAGGATCTTCAGAGACAACATAGTGACACTAAAAATGTCTGGAAAACGGTTAGGGAAAACCTTCTATCAACTATTCAAAGAATGCAGTGGCATGGCTAGGACAAGATTATCCCAAGAGAAGAAAGCCATATTGCAGAAAGCTAGGGTCTATACAGGTCCCAGATGAATGGATTGGGAAAACGAGACAGGATATGCAAACCATCAAGCCCGAATGTATGGTCTCCTCCCCCAAACTAGGTGTTCAAGCTTAACTTTGATGGTGTGTCTCGAGGTAATCCTGGACCCGCGGGATTTGGGGAGGTATGTCGTGATCACAATGGAAGGATCACCACCATATACATGGGAGCGAGAGGAACAGACACCAACAAATCAGTTGAACTGGAAGGAATGATCCGAGGCTTCGAGTGTCTGGTCAGAGAAGGTCGAATGCTTGCGATCATGGAAGGAGATACCAACATTCTGATCCATATGGCCAAGAGGATGGCAAGTGGGGAAACATGTGAGAAGGTTTCCTATAGCTGGTGCCTTGCTAACTATCTAGATAGCCTCTGATCCCTGATTAGTGAACATTCTGCGGTCTCTTTTAGCCACGTCAGACGCGAAGCCAAGAAGGTAGCTGACTTGTTAGCCAATGCTGGCATGGAGGGTGAGACGAGTTTTCGATGTGGCACAGTGGATGATTTCAGGGTAGAACCCTAGGCCCAGCAATGCATCCAAGTGGCTATATGGGACTATGATGCTAGGCCACAGGTGGAACGTCCGGAGTACGACTATGTAGATGATGACAGGGGGCGCGACCACGCCTAGGACAACCATGTTTAAATGCCATGCGGGGTCATGTGGTTACTAGGCCATGCCATATGTTGCATGTCCTTTGACATCATATTTGGTTGCGGATTTGGGGATGACGGGATGGGAAAGAAAGGGCAGTATCGACGATGGGATTGGGTTTTAATGGCAGAAAGGATGTCTGGAGTAGGTGATGGTATGATGGACATCGCTGGTATGATTGTCATGATGCAAGTGAAGTACTGGGATGGTTGGGAAATTATGCCTCTCTCCTCCTTATATCTCGGATAGGGTGCGCCACCTCTCATCTATCAACGTCAAGAGGTGTTTGTGCTTTCTGAGTTCGAGCTGTATTTGGTGCACCTCAAGGCACTTGACCTTGGGTTTGAGTTTCTCCCCCAAGCTCTGTGTAAGGATGACCCTTCTTTTCTTAGGCGCATGGCTCCTAAGCATCCTTTGAGAAGTAATATGGTTCCTGGAGAAGCTTCTGGTACCATGGAAAGAAATGGGAAGGGACCCATGAGGAAATAACGCCAGGAGACAAGGGTTTAGTTACAGGCACAGGAGGCAGCAGAAATATACAAAGAACATGTGCCTTTGGGTATTCGCCTAGAAGTGGAGAAGGTGGTTGGGAATCTCTGGGAGGAGGTTAAGCTTATGTCTGCGGAGGACATATGACAGGAGGTGGCAGACTAGATTATCAACCCAGGCACTACGACGAGCAAAGCCTTGGCATATGACCACATGCTGACGATTTATTGGGTAAATGTGAGTTTGGTTGGCCACTCTTTGGTCTCGTAGGAGGCCAAGTGTGAAGGAGACAAAGAGCTAGCAAGGACCTGGAAGGAAAATAATGGTGATTGCCACCTAATGCATCAAAATATTGATGTCATGGCATCCCATTTGGGCATCCCCTTCTATCCAGTAGGAAGGGGACCGAAGGAGTTCGCAAGACCAAGGGAAAATGGCAGTCGACGTGGCAAGGTGCTCTGTGGTAAACTATCAGGTCCCCGGTTGGAGCTGATCTCCAGGGCACCAATACTGTTGTGACCGTCGATTCCTGTACCAGAATGGGGAATTCATCCCAGGTTCCAGTTTGAGTTTGGTTCTTCTCCTATCTTATGCTTGTCCTTTTGATGTTTCATCCGATATGTATATGTGGTTTCTATGTCCAGGCAGGCTTGATAATGCCTGACCAGTATGTCTACGGTCCTTCTATGTTCAGTTGGACTCTACGAGGTTTTTGGAGTTTTAAGTGTAGTAGTTGCGGGATTATATATGTGGGAATGGGGAATCTGTCTAAAATCTTGGGAAGGGAGAATAGGAATAGAGGTGAGATGTTGAGAGAAGCTCTGTCATTTTGACTGACAAGAAGTCTATCTGTTTTGTAATGAAGCTCTTTTAGTAGTAATATAATGTTTTATTTACACAAAATAAAACAATTGTTGCTGGGTAGGGAAAGGATCGGTAAAGATTCTTGGGGTGGGAGAGATTTTCAAAATCTTGCTGACCTCTTGACGCTGAGGAAATTCCTTGGTGAAGTGGTCACCTTCACATATGAGGGAGGGAAATTTTACCTTTCTCTTATTCTTGAATTTGACATCTAGGTTTTCTGTTTTATTACTCTCTAGTTGATTTTCAGACCTTTTTTAATTTATTCTTTCATTTTTTCTTCATTCCCAAAGACTCCGAGGATTGAATTGCATTTACCTCGGTAGAGGAAATATGAGGAGAAGTGGACTTGGGATTTGTGACGGTATGGATAGCAGGTTGGTTTTGCTTATTTGGGGATTTACCATCGCTTGTGTCTAAACATAACCAAGTACGCAATCGACAGGTGGTTTTGTTGAAGGTCTTGAGGGGTCTAAAGTAGGATGAGGAAGTTGTGGGATCAAGTCATAGAGAGTGCATGACTGGGAATACACCAAGTCCAGGTACTGAGCTCAGCTAATGGCTTATTCTTCTGTGACAACACCTCCCATGGCAACATCCCGAACAATGGGTGAAAGCAAAGACTTGATGAACCAATCAACAAGTAATTAGTTGGGGATAGGTGCTTTAATCAATCTGCGTCGTCGTCTCCACTCATGTATGTGATCAGATATATAGGTGGAAGTTGTATAATGAAGTGAGGTTAAAAGATTCGTACCCATTTCATACCGAATTGGGAGTTGAAAATGTGTTAAAAACACCATTGCCAAGGTGTTAAAATCCTAAAAGGAGTGCTGAGGAAATTCTATATACCACTTGGCGGTGGCCCCAGTGAGATTCCTTTGAAACTATCTCAAATGGATGGAACCATCCATGAGAGAGTTGGATGAGCACCACAAATGATAATTCATAACGTTATTTTTTGGGTCCTCACCATCTTTTTCGTCAAATTTTGGTATACCAAAGGCAACTTTATCGGAATAGCAGGGAAACATTTGATTCGGTTGCATATACTGGTAATATTGATAATCCATCTGAGTACCATTAGGGCCATAAGAAAATTGATAAATGTGAGCCAATGATCCTCCAATAATAGGTTGGTTCAGTTGTGGTTGGTTTCCAAATGTGCCACCTGGTGGTTCCCCAGGTGGCCCCCTAGTGGGGGGCCTTTGGGTGGACCTCCGAGTGGTGGACCTCCATATGGGGGACCTCCAGGTGGACCCATAGGTGGGGGACCTTTGATTGGGCTGTAATGTCCCTTTTTTGGAATTTTATTAAAATGCCCAATTTCCCATTTTTTCACAATTTTGGCTCTTGACTAGTTTTGATGTCTAGACCTCCAAATTGACCCAAATGCTTCCAAATTTTATCTGAAGGTACATGAATGATA
>LPNX010437645.1:124652-137446 GCA_001517045.1 Pseudotsuga menziesii
TCCAAATTAAACCTATTAAGTATATGGATAAGTGTATTAACCTTATAATCCATAAAAAAAAATTAGGCTTCCCATATATTCGAATTTGCAAGAGAAAGATACCATTTAACATAGGAATTATAGCTAGTGTGGGCCACATAGTCTCCATGTGTCTTCATGCTCCATTGCCACTTCCATTTTCTCTTGTATTTATTTAATAAGCTACATTATTAAATATTTATCCCCTTCTAATGTCTAAACATCATTTATTATCCCACTTATTCGAAATCTCAAAGCTTCCACCCCCAACCTAGGAAACTAGTGATTTCCTCCTTGGCAATTATTTGACTTTTAGCATCCGTTTGACAACTTTCATGAATATGGAAAATGTGATTTGTCCATTGTGACTCAATGAAAAATTTGGGACATTACATGGGCCTCCAGGCAGACCTCTAGGTGGGGCATCTTCGGGTGGACCTCCAAATGGGGGACCTTTGGGAGGACCACCGGATGAGGGACCTCTAGTTGGACCTCCATACATATTTGCAAATGGGCTTCCGTATGTAGAGACATTCAACCAATTAGGTTTCCCCCATGGGGTATTAGGTTTACCAGGATAAGGGATGTCAAGAAAAATATTTCCTGAGGCAATGGGTTGATAAATTTTGGGAGCCATTTCCTGTTGATTTCCTGGGTGAAGGTACCCCCATGTAGGTTGATTAGACATCCGCTGAACCCACGGTGGTTGTCCTGGTTTGAAGGAAGGAACGATGACATTTGTGGTTGTGGAGGGTAGTCCAGCCATGGGCTTCCCTATAGCAACAATCTGCCCAATATTTGAACTAGCTCTCATGCTCGAAGTGACATCTTGTTTTGGGGATTGCCCCCCAGTGACAGGGTTCATAGGAGAACTAGGGATAGAGGGGAGAGATTGAGAAACAGGGCATGGATAGAATGCTGACCGAGATCATAAGTAACCACACTTTGAACCAATATTCCAGATATGATAGAAGCATAAGACCGAACAGGGGCATGGTATTCGGCAGTGGCTCTTCCCGAACGACTTGGAAAAGGAGAGAGACTTCTCTTTCTTACGATTTCTCCCCTCATGTGAAAATTGGACACCATCTCATTGATAGGTCTAAAATACTCATCATTCGATAATAAGAATCTTAGATTAGCTGGGGGTGGCATAAGATAAATTAGTAGTGTCGTACTCGAAAATTTTCTGTCACAAGGAAGTCTCCCAAAAAGCAGCAGTTGGACTGGATTCCAATGCCATAGGGTCATCTAAGGGTGGAACAAACACCCAATATTGTGCACCATAATGGCCTTCTGTAAAAGAAATGAAATGTTGAATCATGTGAAGGAAAAAAATGTACCAGTATATGGGTAGAGGTAGGTGGATTCTCCAAAGAATAATACTCTTCTCTTGATTCAACAACCAGAACGCCTTCCACTGAAGGATTAGTTGTGATAGGCTAGTCCATGGTCACCCCAAGTATTTCTTCCACAGTGGGAGGAAATTCAGGCGGTAAACCCTGCAATCTGTGAGATCTCCTCGCAAGTGGTTCAACTAGAATGATGGCGAAACACTTCTACTCTAAATATTTGCTAGTAAAAAAATTCACACACAAACAATCCTACGCAATCTGAGGTGACAAGCAAAATTAAGTGATAAGAGGGGCTGAAAAAGCTGAAACCTTAATAGGATTGTCAATTTGTCGCAACTTGTGATATACCGCAGGGTCTAAAATTAAAACAAAACAAGGAGGATTGGGACCGTACCCTTTCCTGAATACCCGACTACCTAGAGGGAATGTGCGTAGTAGCTCCCCGAGTGTTTTTCTCGGTGTATTGCTTCAGCAAGATGGCCAAAAGGATTTTCTCAATTGATATCGGTTTCTAGAAGGGTCTCTCTATATACACAAGGTACATGGGAGCTCAAGTTCGTGTTAGTGCTATCTGATGCACAACCGTACAAAAGGGTCCTTCTGATATACTATCGAGTATGTGAAGAAATTTTCAATATACCCCGAGGGTACATGAAAAGTCGTTCAATATACCGATTGATACGTGGAAGAACCACATGATCCCCAGGATGCAGTGCAGGAAAAGAACAAAAAATCCTATGTTTATATACGTTGGAACATGTCTTCTAACCTATCACTCAAATTACTAAGAATTTTAACCTAAGCTACAGTTCAATTTTATCTTTATGGTTAGTGAATGTTTTTGGAATATGAGGTAATTGCAAGATTAAATTATCTAAATGCCCACGCAATTTTCCTTTTGATGAAATCTATCTAGAGTAAGGGAGATGTTCTTTATTTTTAAATCACGAAATGAAAACCATGCGATCCAAACAACTCATTCCTCAAACTTCAAATACTTTCAGACAAACAAAAACTATAAAGCTAACGTTTAAAAGATCTCTAATGTAAAAAGGAAAAGGATTTGTAATGCACAAATGTCTATTTTTTCTTAATCAATCTTAAAAAAGAAAACACTTCTAATGATTTAACCAAACCAAAAGCAAGCAATCAAACTTTTATTTTATTTTTTGATATAATTTTAAACAAAGAAATACAAAAAATTACACTACAAAAGTGAAAAAACATACTATCTTTCCTTTCCACGGATCTATAAAGAGCTTCTAAAGGATTAATCATACAAACCATACACCCAAAACATGATTTCCATAGAAAAATATTCAATTTCAAAGGTTCTGCTAAGATAACATTTCGATATCTAAACCGGAAAAGTACATTCAGGCTAAACATACACTATCAGACCTATCAATGAGCAAGAAATCAAATTGACAAAACCCAAACTGAAAGCAAAAATTTCAAGAGAAAAAGTTCTAGATTTGGAGAAGGCCTACCTTGGTGCACTCTGCAGGGTAGATCAGGGCCTCGTACATGGTCAGTGCACTATTCTTCTTTGTCAACGACGACATCGATTCTTTCCGACTCTAAGAAGAAGGCGTTAGAGGCACTTCTTGACAGCGGGAGATATGCATCAAGGGTAGTCCGACGCTCTGTTAAATATAACCAGGTGCATCGATGGATCTAGGATCCAAATGAAGCAAATAATATTTATAATAATCGAATGTGAATCAAACTGGAATTGTGGTAAGAAAAGACACGAACACAAGAAGGAAAATGAAGGTGAAATAAGTATTACTCACCTTAGATCCTTAAACGAGAGAGAGAGAAAACACTCGTAAGCTTGCAATCAAAAGTAAAATAAAAAATCGTAGAACTGATTAGTTATCCCCAACGGAGTGACCAATTTTGTTACTGGGAATTTTCAATCAATGTGGACAAATATCGTTCCCCTAGTCTGCATGGGGCAGATCTAGAACAAAAAGCCACAGTGATGCATCCTTCTCCTAGATAATTGAATTACTTAAATGTTAATATTTCCTTACCTTAGTGTTGAAGGTTGTCCTTTCCTTATGGATTCTTCACGATCAGATGTATCTGCAAAGAACATGAAGAACAAGACAAAATAGTGAAAGCAAGAGGAAAACCCAAAGATCTATACTAATAGTCGAGGAGAAAAGTAAATAACAATTGATATTAACACAAATCGTTCATGGAAAATGAGAACAAGTTTGTATTAATAACATAAGAAGAGGAAGTTATGACCGAAGCTTTGATATTGAAGCCTTGTTCTCATAATGAATTTGATATCACTTCTACACACACTCTACAAGCTATAGAAATATCACTCACAACCACACTCTTTTCCTCCTATACCAACAATGATTCCAACAACATAAAGGTGCTCTCTTGGTTATTTTCCCTCCCCTTACCCATGAGGGGAAGCTTGTATAAATAGGCCAAAGGAAGCCCAAAGGGGTTGAGATATTTTGAGAGGAAGGTAGGGAATGATCCCTAGAGGCTAGGGGCTCGAGTGACACCAATTCCAAGTAGTTGGGATGATCCTCCACGAGTACTTTCATCTAGAAGGTTCTCGAAATCTCCTTTTTTTCCCCTTTTTGATAGTACTGAAGCTCTCTGGATATGGGAAAGCTACACTGGCGCTCTTTGTCTTGAGGATAGAAGTGTCATCGGGGCACTATGATAGTGGGAAAGAGGCATCAAGCATGTCTGAATCCATATGTCAAGAGATAAGGTGCGTCAGAGATCCTATAACTAGAAAAAAGATCTCAAAAAGATGTCTTGGCCATATCACTTCAAGGGATTGAGCATATAAACCAATTTAAGGTGTAACAATTATGAGCTACAAAATCCACATTGCTCTTTCTTGCATGTTTTTACACCATTGTGGACCACATCATATCTCATGCTTCTCAGGAGGGTGCTTCACATTTCATGATATTCGTAGGTAGGTACAGGTATGCTTATTTTCCTTATTGTTAGTCAAGTTCATTGAATGCTATGGATTTGTATTTGGAAAATCACTTGAGTATTTTTCTCCTATATTTGTAAGGGTAGTCAAAGATTTCAGTTCGGGAGAAGGGGTACACCATTACCTACCATGACCACACCATTACCCATCATAATCCTTACGATACTCATCATCATCATTTTCCATTTCCTACCATCCTTGCTCAACCCAAACCTTAATCCTTCCATTTAAGCATTACCTTATCTTTACTTCCTTGGCTAAGATCACTCTAACATCTCCTAACACCCAAGCATGAAGAGGATGTTTCTACGTAAACCTTGTTGCTACCACACAAGAACCAACAACAAGGGAGAAGAAGTCTTACTGCTATCACACAAGAACCAACAATAGGAAAAGGGGAGAATCTCATATACAAGCCAAGGACACTATAGGAACAAGGGAATAGGTTGTCCATAATAACCTACAATAGAATAAGTTTTTGTAGAAGCCATTCCTACATAAAAATCTATTGAAATACAAGAGGGTGGAAAATAGAGGGGGTTTAACACAGGATAGTCAAATTGAGAACCTTGAGATAGAGTCACTCCTGCCAACAAAGGATCATTGGAACATATTGTTGCACATTGTTGAATACTTGAAGATGAGTCTAGACTTAAGAGACCACAACCCATGGGAACAATTAAGGTCAGTTGTGCTTTTATTGACATTGGTTTTGTTTATGGGAAATGAATATAAAGAAACAATCTATTGCTAGTGTTATGAAGTCTTCAATTTATAGAGAATATCATGCCTTTAGTTCATGGCATTATTTTGAAGAGTAATGGGGATTATTTTCTAAGCATAGAAAGCATCATGGAATGTTTGGTTGCTAAATGATTACAATCTTTGAAAATGGTAAAAAACCATTAGTAAGTCTGCCCTAAAGACTAGTACTGTCATGTAGCAACTTGTAAGACAACCTTATGATATTTTTTGGATAGCATTGTGATCTCGCCCTCAATTTCATCCCTTTTTCAGCCCAATCTCCATTTTCATGTTTGAGCCTTAGGATATGGTTTTGAGTTTGATGTTGGACGACCGTCCAATGGAAAAATTTAGCGTTCCTTTCCCCCTCCTTGAGCCATTTAATCCTTGAATTTTTCTTACAAAGAAGCTACTCCTATTTTTCCCTCTCATATGAATGAGCTAGGAGCCTCCCCTCTTCCTCCTGAAGCTCGAGGGAGAAGCCTTCCCTCATCCCCTATTTTTGGAGGAGCTCCAGTTTTCTTTCCATGATGGATTTATTTTCGAAGATATTGCCAAATTTTTCTTTATTCCATTTCTTTATCTCACCTTTGATGGCCTTGAGTATATTTTAGAACCTGTACATGCCTTTCCCTTCCACCCATATGGGTGTCTCAACTAGAGCTGCTCAAACCAAAAAGGTTTTTTGAACTAGGATCCTAGGGTAATCCACCATAAACACACTGTCTAGTGGTCCAATCCAACCAATGGAAGTACCATGGAGGATAATTCACTTCCTATAACTAGAATAACTTTAGAGATTAAAAACATGTCCAAGAGAGAGGCACTGTGCCTCTCCCATCCCCTTCTATTATTCCATGTGTAGATTTCCTCCCCCAAGATGATATCCACCATCCCCATCTCTTCGATGGTTTCCCAGAAGAGCATACTTTCCCCATCCAGTCTTCTCCTTCCACCTTTCTTTTCCTCCAATGCAATGATCACGTTAAAATCCCCTCCCAATATCCAGTGCCTCCCTTCAACCCATTGATGGGTTTTCCGAAGTGATTCAAGAAAACCCTCTTTCTGCATCGTGGTGTGAGGTCCATATATATTTGTCACGACACCACTTATTGATGTACCCACTATATAAAATTATGCTGAAAGGGATCACGGGGAGGAAACAAAGCTTTCAAGGGAGATCTTATCAAGGTCCCATAGGATCCCTAAACCCCCCGTAGCCCTGCCGCATCTATCCATATAACCTCACAGTTTCTCCAAGACTTTCTACCTATTTATAATAGGCGTTGTTCATATCATTTGGTTTCTTGAACAAACATCACCACTAGTCTCTCCATTCGAATATTCCTCTTCAAAATTTTAATTTTGTGGGGTTGTTGAGCTCGTGAATATTCCATGTTATAACCTTCATTGGAAATAAGAAGTAAGGGATTTTAGAGCCCTAGTGCCTTCCTGATCGTAGGGTATTGACCTGATTCAACTAACTTAACACCCACTTTATCTATACAAACTTGGTTTGACTTTCGCCCCGATTTCTTGCTCGTCTCAGCCAGTATCTGTTTGTTTTCCTTCATAGAGCCAACCATAATTCCTAAAGGTTTCTGAGCCTTAGCTTTTATTATAACATTATGTAGTAGGGATACTTGTTCACGAGGGATGTAACGTTTACCTTGTCCATCACATGCATATTCAATCCCATCTAGCTCCAGCTTCCCTAGGTCCATGTTTTCTCCTTCTTCTTATGTGTCCATCTCGTGTATCCTATTCTCTAGTTGTATCTCCTTGTCTTATCTAGGCTCCTCTTCTTTCGGTTAGGTTTTTCTTTTTGTGCCTCTATCAGATTTGGAATTTCCTCCTTTTCTTCTTGTTCTTCCAAGATTGGAAACTATTGGTCGAGCTGAGTTTTTTAGAAGGTTCTGACACTTCTTGCCGCGGCGCCCTCTCTTCTTCTACTCCTCCCAAGAGAATCCTTGTTTGTCCACTTCTTTGCTCTTCTTCGTTTGTGATGGAGGAGAGTTATGGGGACAATACCTATAGATAAGGCCATAATCATGGCGTCTCCTGCACCGGAAGGGGATATTCACGTAGTCCATGGTTTTCCTCAATTCCTCCTCTTCCCATGATAGATCTATAGCTTATGGTAACACTTTTGTTAGGTCCATGTACACACATATCCGAGCGTATGTCGTGTACCTCTTGGATTTCATTTTATCCGATATTTTTATAAATGTTCCTAGGGTATTACCTATGTATTCTAAAATCTCCATACCCCAATATTCCCCTGGTAGAGAGTATAACCCAATCCAGACTAGCGTCGTCCTCATGTCTTCTTACTTCGAGTTGAATCTTTTTTTCCAGGATTTGAGGAAGAGCCCAACCGAATAGAAAAAATAAGGTTCTCCATACAGAACCCTATTCCGATCTTCTAAACTACTAAAGCTTACAGTGAAAAAACCTTTAGATCCCAGTTGTAGCTCATAGTTCCCTATGGGTTTCCAAGTACAATTTATGCACCAAATAAGGGATTTTTCAGAGAGTGGCATTCTTACAAATTTACCAATCAACGCATGGTCCTTCATATATTGGATTCGATCCCTTAGGCTTGCAGATAATATCTATAATATTGGGACTTGATTCGCCCTAGGTACGCATCTTCCAGATCTGCTCCCTTATTGCTTGCCACTAATATTACCCGATTCCTCTCCTCCCATTTTGTTTAGTGAGATCAAGATGCTCCTCATATGCACCTTTGTAGATGGATCCATGGGTGGGGTTGATTCCCCACCCCGCGTTCTGCCCTCCATGGGCACCCCTCTACCTCCATCTTGGTTTAATCGCTCAAATCACCTTTGGAAAATAATTCTCTATTTCTTTAAAGATTCACCCTTTTTCATTAAATCCAAATTGGTTACTACATTTCTACTTAAAAATATAATTTTTAACATAAAAGTATGTTACTAAATTTTATTTTTTAAGTTAAATATATGAAATATTTCCATATTCGATAGATGGACTAATTATTTTCAACGAAATAAAATATAAAAATAAAGAACATGTAATACACCATCTTCAAATCCCTTCACAACCGTACCATTCTCATCACAACAAAAGTGGCTATCAACCGAGAAAAGAGCACACATTATATGTCAACACATTTGGATGTTTCCCATAAATTAAATAAATTTCTTAAAGATTCTTAAAAAAAAAGGGTTGACAACACATATAGTACGGCATACAAATTAATCAAGTCACGGGGAAAGTAACACGTATCAAATTATAACGTTTACAACCTATATAATGTTTAAATATGTATATTTAGCAATTATACATATTCATCTAACGATTATAAAAACAAAAACAAAAAAATTATTTAAAGAAGTATTAACAAATACTTTTTAAATAAACCACTATTTTATAACAATAAAAATCATATGACAATGATACATATATGTTTCCCCACTGAGAGAATCTACCTCATAATCATTTCACTAAGCTTAAGTTATTAAAATAGAATGAGGGTAGAGGTTAAGATCTAGAATGTTGACAAAAGTAAAGTTGGGAGATTCTTGTGCCACCTTTAAAGAGAATGTTATCGATTAAAGTGAACGACCAGGCAACCCATTTAATTAGAGCAATCAGTGGAAAGCCACAACTTGGTAGCTACCCACGAGAGGAAACCCATAGCTTATCGCCCATCAATGAATTTCACTCCAGCACGTCAATGCGGGTTTTCACTCTAGGAGTGACAACACACCATTGAGGGGAGAGATGTCATTGGTGGTAATGACTATGCAAGCAAACGCCTCCTAACATGAGAATAAACAAATCTGTGATGCCCTCCAACTTGAAGCCTTTGCCATCGAAACAGATTATGTATTTATCTCGATATTTTGTCAGACACATCATCAACATGAGTGCACTGCTATCTTAGTTGGTAGAAAATGAAGTAATGGTTGGTTTATCAGGATCTGATTTATTTCAAAGAAGAATGATTTGATTTACTTTAATCAGTGACATAGTTTCTACACGGAAAATAGAGGAAAGAGGGCATAGGTAGTATGGAGGGCATAGGTAGTATGGATTTGAATGGAAGAATAGATAATGCTGGTTGATTGGAAGGCTACTTAGAAATCAATATACTTTGGTGAATTTGGTTGTTCTCAATGTTTGAGAAAACTCATTGTGTATATCTCATTCTTAGTTTTATTTTGTCACTCCTTCGCCCTTCTATCCACCGTATCTGACGATAGTGAGTAAACAAACCCATTAGTGACCCTTTACAAGTTTTGATCCATGTTTTGTGTTTTTGTACTGAAAAAAAACTAGGATAAACCCATTAAGCAAATGTCATTACCTATTGCTTTGTTTCCATAGAACGTAATGCATATCTTTTTTCAGATTGAATCTTGTATTTGGTGACTTGTAAAGAGTATGGTTTTTCCCAAATACTCTTCTTTAATATTTCAACTTATTATAGGATTAAGTTTTTAAATCGGAAACTCAACTTTCATTCTTTCTTAATTTAAAATACATATTATTAAAAAATTATAACGCACAAATTAATATTTTGATGTTTAGACGACAATCAAGATTTGCCGAAAGATCAATGGAAATGTAGGGTTCAAAAATTGGATTGGACTAACAATTTAAAATAATAAGAAAAATATCAAAGTTTTGTTTTTTTGCTTAGTTTGCACTTTTTGTCGACGCGGTGTTTCAGTTGAAGAACATGTACTCTGGACGTTAGAACCAAGTGTCAACGAATACACATGTTGGAGAAATTGCTTATTGGTCATCGAGCAAAAGATTGAAGGACCTCACTATGGCGATTCGCTCTCGTGAAAAACACAAACAACCAGTATTTTTCCCGGTTCGTCCTCGAAAGGGGACACTGGATCGATCCTCATATGTTTGTCATTCATCCCCAATAGTTGCAACAGAGCGAGATTTAGGTCTTTAGATACCATCGGTTGTGGATATCAGACCATATTTAAGGTAATCATCTTGTATTTCCTTTCCTTGTATTTGTATTACCCCTGTCCATTGCAAGCTAACTCGTTAATGTCGTTTTGGGTTTGGTGTTGTTTACTACAAAAATAGCAGAAAATTGTGGTCGAGGACAAATGGTGATAGAATTTGGCTAAAATGGTTAAAATTAGAGAGGTATTTTTGAATTGTATGGGTGAAGGATGTCAGAACTGCACAACAGAGTGCACAAGGGTCATGTTAAGAATAATAATCTCAATGGTCACTTGAGCATTTATTAGTTAATTAGTTAAGTAACTATTTGACCATTTATGGTCCATAGTATGTTTTGACCCATGGTTTTGTTGTTATGTAGTCCTATAAATACTTGAGTCTAATAATGAGAAGGAAACCAATATTCCCATTGTGTGTTCCATCATCTTATGCTTCTTTTCTTTAACCTTTAATAGGTCATGCTCCTCCTGTAGATCAAAAGCCCGACAAACTCTGTCACAACCTCGCCAGTAACTGTGCCCGACAAGGCAAGAACAAGAACGACAAGAACATCGAGGACAATTATGATAATGTGTGTACTAGAGCAGATGTAGAAAGGGAGGCCAACAATAATATAATAATGAGAAGAAAACTAATGATATTATAACTGCCCAACCAACTAGGAACGCCAGGACTGCTCACTGGATCACCAAGCCATTGGTCGTTCGATTGACTATGGGGACTCACTCCCATGAAAAAAAAGGGCACGGTTACTTTTCCAGAGTTTACGATTCCTGGATTCAATCATCTATCAAATCATTGTTGAGCAGTGGGAGCAGGGTCCCGCCTTACGCCTTAGTCATCCGAGCAACAACAGTTTAAGAGACGAAAACACATGGTCAAATTTTATTTTTTAGATGAATGACGAAATGGAACCATGAAATTGAAGCCCAACCTCATATAGAAAAACCCCTACGACATAAACATATATAGTTACGATAAAGAAATATTTCATATTTTTTTATTAAAATAATTTAATTAAAAAATAAGATGACAATTACATTTTTTTCCCAAGAATTAAAATTAAAATTATATACATTTTAAAATAAATTTAATTAAGAAAAAAATTACAAAATTGCAATAGCTAGTGCAACAACTATTAAACAAATTTAATAACTTCACACTTAGAGGAGCTTATATAACCCTAGAGTTGGATGCCCATAACATAGAGGCCAAGGAGGTCTTTTTATCTTTAGGAGCAAAGTAAGTTGTCACTTGATAGAACAATGTGAGCCTTTTAGCATAAGTATGAGACTCACAATGTCAACGATGATCATATGAGATTAATGTACCATATTCAATAATTATAAATTTGTTTTCTCAAAAAATAAATTTAATTAAGAAAAAAACAAAATTGCAATAAATATTAAACAAAATTAACAACTTCACACTTAGAGGAGCTTATATAATCGTAGAGCTAGATGCTCATAACATATAGGTTTATGAGGTTTATTGATCTTTATCTTTTGGAGCAAACTAAGTTGATGAAGCCTCACTAGAGAAAAAAAAGTGATCCTTTTAGCATAAGTGGGAGACTCACAATGTTAAAGAATATCAAATGAGATTTGTACATTCAACAATTTATTTTTAAATAAATTTAATTAAGAAAAAACAAAATTACAAAATTGGAATAGCTATGTGCAACAACTATTAAAAAAAACTAATGCTCATGGGGTGTAGAATAGACAGTGAATGGATGCACTCTTAAGACACTCCTTGTGTTAGGTCATTGGTTCGAAACTCCGTGAATACTAGCTTACAAAATAAAACTATTAACAAAACTAACAATTTCACACGTAGAGGAGCTTCTATAATCATAAATCTAGATGTCGGGGAATAAAGTTTATTATGTCTCAGATATATAATGATCACTGCAAGTTATTAAGGTTTATAATGTCTCAGATATATAGTGATTACTGCAAGTTATTAATCCCTCCTTGAACAAGTCTAGTTTTTCTCCAGCTATAGTTTGGCTTAGGTTTTAATTTTCAAATTTTTTATAAAATTTTAATTATTTAACATTTCATTGTGTCATATAGAATTGATGTCTACATTGAGTTATGGAGCCAAGTTGTGGCGACGAGTCAACATCATCTCTGCACCATGTACGCACAAGGATAATTGCCCCAATTCAATTTGGAATCATGTATATGTAGAATTTGTTTATACCTCACGTCATTAATAAAGTCGAACAATGCAACTAACATATAATTCAAACACCGCTACACCTCCAAACTTAATTCCATTGTGTTGTCATGCCAACATGGATTACCATGCACATGTCATTATTCACCATGCAAAATTTCACTTCATTGTCCATTAGATTTTAGTTTGTACATAACAAGCTACAAAAGCTACCCAAGTTTTGTCAAGTCGGTTGTCCAATGATTTGGCTTTGTGACTCATGTTCAGGTCGATTACTGACTTGACTGATCCAGATTTATGCAGGAATGCAACAGACTACACAAATAACCATAGAAACAAATATGCAGCAGAAATAACACTTCATTTCATTAATCAATAACTGAAACTTGTTTACATACAGAATGGAAATAAACTAGCTAGAGTGTCGGTAGCTTATCTCTGAGAAGAGATGTGGCAGCTACATGCCTTTGAACTTTGTGTTACAATGAGGCTCGAAGGCCTATATATTATTGAGAAACAATGGAAAC
>LPNX010437645.1:137513-192111 GCA_001517045.1 Pseudotsuga menziesii
TTAATGTAGGCCCCGTTGGGTAACTTGGTACATCAATTTCTTGGGGTCGTAACTTTAGCATACTACCTCCGTTTGACATGCATGATACATCGTTAGAAAGATCTGTTTAAGGACTACATCCATAAATGGAAAATATCGAGTCCGGAATGGACTCATATGGACTTGATATTTGCCCGACCATTCGATGCCAAAAAGACGTCGTTTAGGGCCTCAAAACGGCTCTGGAAGTTTAGGACCCGAAAACTGCCAAAAATAGTAAATTGTGCTACAATTAAGGAAACTGGAAAACTGAAAGAAACAGTGGTGGGGGTCCAAGAGGAATAGGTGGGTGGCCACCAATATCCTCCTGGATCATTGACATGGTATTTTTTCAACATGTCCATACTTTATTTTACGGTTGGACATTAACGCTTCATTTAATTATATTAGGAATTACCATTTTTTTAAATCCCATCCCAAACATCCCTTTTTTTAAATAAGAGGACAATTTCACTATTATATTATAAAACCAAAGTTACAAATTTTAAGTAAAGAAGACAAAATCATCATCCCTTGAGGAGAAGACAAAATCATCCTTCCCCGAGGAGAAACCAAACTGGAAAAGAAAAATATCTTAGATCCCCAGACAATCCACAAAGTTTTTATAAAACCTCCCAGTTTATCTTGCTTTTCCTTGGACCTATTGTAAACACTAATAATAGGACATACATATCTTTCAAAATTCTCCAGAAGATAATGTTTGGGGTTATAGAGTAAAATATCTACTAAAATTTCAAAAATACTTTGGTTCATTTGCAAATTGAAACTGAGGGATACTTGGTTAGATTTTCTCTAGAGATACATCATCCTCAATAATGATCGGTGTCTCGCTAGAGGCTCTTGGGATGACAAAAACCCTAATTGTGCTTATTTTGAGATGTTCTTCCATAATACACATTTTTTGTTTCCATCAACCTATTCAGACACTTATGGTCCTCCACCAGCATGAAAACTTCATCCTTGGTTTTTCCATTGGTATCCTTAGACTTCAGCAACAAGTGGGCGAGAAAGCAAAGAATCCAGTTAAGCGTTATTGAGATTTCATAGTGGGCCACTATATCTTTTGCCCCTCCCGTATTTTGGATCCATATTTCAATAGGATTTACCAAATTTTCATTGATAACCATAACCCG
This sequence comes from Pseudotsuga menziesii, assembly GCA_001517045.1. Taxonomy (NCBI): domain Eukaryota; kingdom Viridiplantae; phylum Streptophyta; class Pinopsida; order Pinales; family Pinaceae; genus Pseudotsuga; species Pseudotsuga menziesii. The sequence goes on from LPNX010437645.1 coordinate 138,686, forward strand.
AGTCATGGTTTCCTCCCTAATATTTCCCGTCGCTCGAGTCTCCTGCACTTATTCCCCTCTATTGTTTCCTTCCGAACCCAAATTCTAAAATGACTAACCCGCGATGAACTCAATATTGATGTGTTTAACCAACCTATTAATATTTTTGTTCAGGATACTTGCTGCATGGTGCACACTAGTGATGATTTATCCCATGTTGGTATGAACAACTTCCCTTTGCTCTCTTTCAGTTAGGATGTGTCCGAGAGTAATTTTATTTGTCTATAAAGTAATCAAGGTTCTATCATAGAGCGTCTGGCGAGTGTGCATGGAACCCAGGTCTGGTTCCCAAAAGGTGAGCGCTTCTAGTGACTGAGTGTGCTAGAGGGTCTGATAATTATCCTAGAGCTCCTGTTCTTTTCCCTCATTTTTTTTTCTTATGTCCTACTTAACCATATATTTTAACACCCTCACTACTTTCGTTGCCTTAAGTTTATTCATCGTAATGGTACCCTTGTCGTGATCTGTCAAGCGGAATTTTCTTGGGAGCCCCATAATTCTCAAGCAAAGTTTGGGGTTATGAAAGAAGGCATTGTTCCTTTCCCAGGAAATCCAAATTGACGACTACCTCTGTCGTAAGACGTGGAGGGGAACCAACGTAGGGAATTCATGAACCAAATTAGCCATAATCTTCATATCTTCCTCCAAACACCAATTTTGACTAAGGTCTCATATAGATTATCCATTTAGGGCTTTGACAATGCATTTTATTAGAATTCGTGAGTACCCGTCATCCATTAATTGTCTGTAGTTTTCAAATTTATCTATTTTAGCCCCTCTATTAGAGTAGCCAACTTCGTTGTATTGTTGCTACTAACTCCCATGTAACCTACAAAGAGTCTTAAAATAGATTCAATACTATCTTTGAACACTTTTCTAAATCTAGCTTGATCAAGATTGTCTTTGGATGCTCCATCAAAATTGAGCTTAATGAAATTGTCAAGGGGGCATGCTCCAAATAGTGGGACTATAAATTCTCATAGTGTTGCTCCAACTTAAATTGGCATTATTTTGAAGGTGCATGTCCCATGCTCTGTAAATTATGGCTTCCCTATCGTTGAGGTGTTTATCTTGCTATATCCAATGATGGAGGTCAACAATTTACTTGATATTGGATTTAATCCTTGTCTAGACTGCCTCTGGAGGAGAAGCTTGATCCAAGTTTCCCTTAAGAGAGAGGATGGGAACAACTACCATGTTCTATTAACTATGGGATTGGCGAACAGTTGACACTTCATTGACGTTGACCTTGTCTCTTTTGGTGATCCTGAATATGGTCCCTCCTTTATGCACGAGTTCATAGACAAAAATTTAGGGGTTGAAGAGGTGTTCTTTGTCCTCCCATGCCTGGTTACATAGGTGATAGTAAGCCAGTCCTAGAAAGTTTTTATTTTCAAGATTGTACAAGGTAAGGGTTTCGTTCTTGATCAACAATGATAGGAAGATTGATAATCTTGAACAAAGGTTTGTTGTCTAGATCTGATTCCATATTGGGATTTTCCTAGAGGTCTTTGTGCCTTGTAGTTAATGAGTGGCCTTCTTTGATTGTGAACCAACCTTTAGGTAAGAAACCCCATCTCAAAGTCTATCATGTTTCTAATTCTTCTATTTCCTAGTTCTTCTGTGATGGTTGTGAGATCGTGAGGAGGGAGGTAGAGAAGCCAATGTTCAATAGGAAACCACTATCACCATTCTTTTTTTTCAACTTTATTGTCCCATAAGTGACAAGCCTTGTATAAGTCCAATCTTTCCATCTCTTCCTTATAGGTTCAATCATGAAGGATATTTTGTAGCTTAGAGGCTTGTTGCTATGAGTCTTCCCAAAAGAGTGCTTTCCTTCCATCTCTTATTTCCCAGAAACGGTTATTCTAAACCATGTGTTGATTAGCCCAAGCCATGCTCTCAATGATTGATCCCTGAGCTTGTTCATTGAAGAGGTCTTGCTAGTCCCAATTCAGACTATACTTGGCTTACTAGAAGATGCACCATGATTCCTAATTGTGGGTAATAAAATTACACTAGAGATATGATCCCATTACATGGTTTATAAGATCCAGATCTCTAATCTCGATACCATATTTGAGCTTAGGATTGCATACATCATCCCAACTAACTACAGCCCACTTCCTTTGGTTATTGTTGTTTCCCCAAAGGAATTTTCTTAGGATATTTCTAATTCTTTTGTGAATGGATTTGGGGACAGCAAGCAAAGAAAATATATACAAAGGCATCGCTTGAAGGAAAAACTTGACCAGAGTCGATCTCCCCGCAAGTTTGGGAGCACAAAAGGACCAACTAGAAAGATGTTTGTTGAGAAGAACTAGGAGGTATTCCCAATTGGCTTGCTGAAGGGTCTTGTCCATAAGAGGGGATCCTAAATACTTCAAAGGAAAACTTCTTTTAGTAGTACCTACACAAAGAGTGATATGTCTTTGAATCAATGGGGTAGTGTTTACGAAGAAGAGTTAAGATTTATCGATATTGATACTGGCTCCTGAGACCTCTTCAAAGAGGTTTATAATACTTTTCATGGTTTTTGATTCCTTATAGGAGGGGTGACCCATGAGAAGCCTGTCATCCACAAATTGTTGGTCAGAACAAGTAGGGGAATTTCTATGCAGGTTGAGGCCTTTGAGATGTTTCTCTCGGAACTTTGTATGAATCGTTCTACCAAGACCCTCGGCCACTAGGATATAGAGGAATGGAGACAAAGGGTCACCCTGTATGATACTTGTTGATTAAGTTGTCATTGATGCCAACGATGTCTGGTCATTGATTCCAACTGTTGAATCCTTGGTGCCCCTTGTGGAGCCCCTGAGGGTTAGTGTTTAGTTTGTGATTGTTTGTGTCAAAGGAGCCCTTTTGACCTTTTCCAAGCCCAAGCTTGAAGCCCTTGGAGGCCTTGGAACAATGGAAAAAATCCTTGGCTACCCATTGACTTGGTCAAGTTCCCCTAAGTTGTATCATGGTCCCATTTGATTCCATTGTTGAGTTCCTTGCTCCTAGTTGATCTTTGGTTATTGGTCTTTGTGCTTCTTGTTATGCTTGTACTTGTTTTGGTCTCTTGATTGGTTGTTGGATGGATGATGTGGCGCATGTGCATAAGTCCCTTGATGTGTTGATGTTGGATCCCATTGCTTTCAATGGATGGTCTTGAGGTTGTTGAGTTCTTGTGGGGTCCTTGAGTCCACAAGCTTAGATCTTGATCCTCTTGCATGTAGAGATTTAGGTCTTGGAATCCATAATTATGGTGGTATGTTGCAACCCCTTCTTAAGGGGTACATGGTTTCCTTGGAATTTTAGGTCTTTAACCCACACATATGGTGTTTTTATGGCCCTTGGATGCTATATGGTCATTGGAATGTTGTAGCCTCGTGATCATGGATATGAAGCCCATAAGGTGTTGCAAACTAGTGGTGAGGTCTTTGTACCCCTCTTTTGGGGTGTTGGTACTCTTATGGTGATGAATATATATATTGGAACCATTGGATATGTTTTTAATGATATGGATACCTTGAACATGATGATGTTGAAGCACTTGAATTCCTTGAATCCATCTTGTATAATAATGATGATATTCCCGAAAAAAGACTTTGTTCCCACTTGATTGGTGGTGTTGGGGTCCTTGATACCCTTGATATGATGGGTATATGGTGGATCCATCCTCCTTGTTGATGTGAAGTCTGTGGATGTGAATACTATCGAATCCCTCATGCCTTTGATGATGTCCATTGAATCCTTTGACCTTGGAACTTATGCATAAGGTAACATGGTCTTTGGCACTTTTATGTGTGGAATATTTGAAGTCTTGAACAAATTGAAGAATTTAAGGGTATTAGACCAATAATTTGAAAATAAAACCATAATAGGGAATTATTCCTCATCAATCCATTTCCGTTGATATGTGGAGCATCTTCTAACTCCTAATGGGTGAAGAGATATGCATTTTTGAAGTTGGTGTACCCCAGCTTTTTGGGTCAGCCGACCAAACAAAAGAGAATTTAATTATTTGTAATTTTGAATTGCATGTCGGCCCAGTTAGAGCTACTAAATTTCATCCATGACTTATATAAATAGAATATCAGAATTTTAATTTGTTCATCAATAAATTCTCTCTTTGATATTTCGCAACTCTTGGAGAAAAGTGCGAAACTTTGTTGAGGAGAAATTTTTGGGCATCTTCAATAAAATTGACATAACTTTCTCATACGGAATATAAATTACAAAATTCTTGGCTCGTTGGAAATATTGTTACGAGGGATATGTAATGACATGATCTAGACTTTATTTTGGTTTGTCTATTGTTTCTTCATCTTATGATCTTCAAAAGGGTATGGTTCATGCTTCTGGGTTTCTCTTGTGATGGTGGCATGTCTCTCATGGATAGAGTTCATATTTGATCTTAGTATGCGATCCTATATTGGTATATATCCTTGAAGTCATTGAATATGTTATGGATTCTATGGTGATGGTTACCTTGGAATATATCTTGATGTGATATTGATATAGATCTTGATGATTATCTTGGATATTGATGGCATAGATCCTGGTGTTTATCTTGACTATTGTATAGTCTAGTATTGAATGAGAAGTTGAAATGTAAGTAATAGATATTTTGAGTGATTTATTTGATCAACCTAAGTGTTTTCTTTGAAAACTAGTTTGACAAGTGTTGATCATTGTGTCTTTGACCTAATTGGAACTAGACTGTTATTGATTGTTAATGGCAACCTTTGATAGTGTTGTGAGCGACTATTTGCTTGATATTTGTTTGATTTGTTGACTTGATTTGAGTGGAGTGAAAAATCCTTTTGTGTCTAAGAATTTATGAGATTGGCTGAGTTTGACATAGTTGGTTAAGTCTTTTATCTTCTTGGCTGAGGTTATTTGGTTGACGTATATCATGTTTAATTGTCAAGTATTCCTTGAATGTGATTGAGGTTGGTTGTGATGTCATTGAGTTGAGTGTGATTGAACAAAGTTTGGTTGACCATATGTGAAGTCTCTTGGTTTCTCAAATGTGTCTCTTGATGAACTAGGCCAAGTAAGAAGGGTTGGTTGACTGTTAGAGAATTTGATTAGATTAACACAAGTATATGATTGATTTGGAACAAGTACAGAAGCATCTTGGCACAGGTTGGTTCAGTTGAGCAAGATTGACACAAGTTGCCTTATATGCAATTGGTTTGACTCAGATTGGTTGAGTTGTATGAGCAATTGGTTTGAACCAGGTGGACTGAGTTTGGTGTACAGACTCAGATTAACTGAGTCAGTTGACGTGAGCAACAAATTGATTGGTATAGATTGATTGGACATGTTGATTGTATAGGTTGATGAGCAGTGTGGTACAGTTGCGGTGTAGTGAATGGTGGTAAGTCGATGAGTAGTGATCAAATGATGAGCACCGGTTAGTAGTGGCAGTAGTTGTGCAGTGTGGTACAGATTTTGCAATGTGGTACAGGATCAGTGTGGTTGTGGTTCAACATTTTCTATCTTCATATCAGGGTGGCGAATGGGGCAATGAAAGGGGGTTGTAGCCTCCTTCCAGTTGTAGCCAGAAAACTAGGGACTTGGATCTTCCTTCAGGTTGTAGCCTTTAAATTAGGGGGTTGTAGTCTCCTTCCAGTTGTAGCTGTAGAATTGAAGTCATTGTAATAAGGGGGTTGTTTCCTCCTTCCAGTTGTTGCTGGAAAACTACTATTATAAGGCTTATGTGGTTTTCCCCCAGGACTTGGGTTTCCACGTAAAATCTAGTGTACTATGTATCATGCTATGCTTCTTATGTGATGATGATATGATGATGATAATAATGTTGATGATGATATAATGATAATGTGATAATGCATAATATTGTATAAGTTGTTGATTGTTAAAATTGAAAAAATAATAAAAGTTTTGCACACTGATTCACCCCCCCTCTCAGTGTACTTGGTGTGTCCAACAATACTCTTGAAGGAGAGAAGGGAGTGGTTGGGGAACCATTAACCAAAATAGAGAAGAAGGCTTAAGAAATGAGAGAAAGGATCCATTCTATCCAGACTTGACTGAAACCAAAGGCTTGAAGGATTTTTATTATGTAGGTCCATATAATCATCTTAAAAGATTTAGACATATCCAACTTGATTAGCATACATGGTTTTTTGGTTACTTTGAGAAACTGAATTACCTCATGAGCCAAGATAATTCCATATAGGATTTTCCTTCCTTCTAAATAACCAGATTTCTCTTTGGAGAATAGGATAGGGAGGAGGGGTTTGAGTTGATTAGCTATGACTTTGGTGACGATTTTGTAGATGACATTACAAAGGGAAATATGTATGAATGTATCCATAGTGGAGGGATTGCTTCCTTTTGGAATGAGGGTAAGAAAGGTGGCATTGAAGGCTGACAGGATTCCTTTGGTTTGACGAGCATTTTCCACAATTTACAAAACTTCCTCTTAGATAATATCCCAACAAGCGTGAAAAAAATTAGCAGTGAAGCTGTTTGGCCCAGGAGATTTACATGCTTGCATGGATTTGGTGGCAGTCTCAACCTCTTGCATAGTGATTGGCCTCGTTAATCCTTCATTGTGCTCCTCCATTAGAATACATGGTATGTTTTTGGCTATGTCATTGATAGCTTCCATTCTATTTCCCTGGGGTTCCTTAAGTAGGGTCTTGAAGAAGGAGTTTAGTTTAGTATATATTTCCTTATGCTGGTACAAACTCCTTCATTGTTATCTTTGAGCTTCACAATTTTGTTGCGTTGTTTGTGTTGAAGCATTGAGTTGTGGAAAAACTTGGTATATTTATCTCCTTCTTTGAGCCACTGCATTTTGGATTTTCGATGCTAGAGAAGTTCCTCCTGCTTTAGTATTTCTTCCAGGTGATTTTGAGGATTTCTTCTCTTTGGTAGGATGCTTCAAAACGACTTGAGAGTATCATCTTTTGTTGGAGCTCTACCACTTGATCTTCAATTTTTCTTTTTTTTCCTAAAAAATGTTGCCAAAAGTTGTCATGTTCCATTCTTTGAGCTTTTTTTTAGGTTTTTCAAATTTTGTTGGAATTTGTACATGAGAGAGCCTGTGGGGACCACATATTCCTCCCACCATTTTTTGATATTGATTTTGAACTCAGGGTGGTCGATGAATTTTTTTTCTTAATGAAAGGGTATATTCAGACCTAGTCCGCCATGAGTCCATTGTAAACAGATGGGCCAGTGATCTGATCCATTAGCAGCTAGGATAATGACTGACCAATCCTCTCCCCTCATGTTGAGGTTGTTGGAAATAAGGAAATGATCCAATATTGAGGCAATTTGATATTGCATACCTCTTCTATTGTTCCAAGTGTAAGTACCATTCACAACCTCTAGGTTGATGAGCTAGTTGCTTTCAATGAATTTCTTGAAAGTGACACTATCCCTATCAAGTCTTTTGATTCCACCTTTTTTTCCAGCAATTATATGATCATATTGAAGTATCCTCCTAAGATCCGGTGATCTTCCTAGTGAATATCATGAAACCATTGTAAGTGTTTGAGAAGGTTGATTTTTTAATAGTAATATGAGGCCCATCGGTATTAGTAATGAAACCCTTCTTGTTCGTGCCAATTAAATGGAAACTCACAAAAAGAGTTCTAGGGGTTGATGTGAAGTTATCCAATACTATTTCTTGTGGGTTCTAGAGAAGAGTGAGACCTCCTGAGGATCCCATGGCGTCCACAACAATAGATTTGGAAATGTTCCAAATCTGCTTTGCAATCTTGTCTAAGGTTTGGGTAGAACACTTAGTTTTTTGAATCATAAGAATAGTTGGCTTCTCCATAGCTACCTTATTTTTTAGGAGACGTTGCTTGGAGGGATTGTTCAACCCTTTTATATTCCAAGAGATTATCTTCATTTAGAATTAGGGAGGAGAGTCAAGAAGAACTCTGTTAGCTGATTGTATTGACCCGAATCTAGCATTAGAATACCCACCTCATCCAATCTTTGTCGATTGGTCCTAGGTCCTTTCTTTTTATCCTCTTGGTGTTTCCTTTTAAGATCTTTTTTCTCGCTCCCCTTAACTCCAAGGCCTAAATATTTACTAGTTTTATGGTTGTTGCTATATGAGGTTCTAGATTTTATTACTGCTTGTTTGAAGAGCTCCAATTGGGGTTCTATAATAGGGATCTTTTGATTGCAAGCTTATTCTAGTTCTTGAAGATCTAGGTTCCCCAGCTCTGTGTCATCCATATCTTCTAGTAGGACTGGCATATCAACATCTAAGCTATTCCTACCTACAATTGTGGTTGATTTTGAAGTGCCTTGGTCTTTCAGAGTGGGGATTTTCAATTCTCCTAGGAGATTGGACAGAAAATTGAATTGATTAGGGTAGTGTTGATGCCTCGGATGTGCTGGAAGAACACTAGGCAAAAACGTCAAGGAGATAACCCAGCTGAAGGCTTCAAACAATTCCCACAAAAATTGCCTTATCCTCAAGCTGTTTGGTATGGCTAACCCCGACGAATATTAGGCCTCCGTTGGCATTCTATGAGTTGATGAATCTATTCCTAAGGAGAAGATTCATGTTCCCGTTGGGCTTCTACAAATTAATCCTAGAGCAGAAAAATACAAGTAAGAAAAAACGTTAAGTTCAATAGTAACAACTATTGAAACAAAAGTCAACATTACGAGCAATTTTCCACCATTAGTTAATGTTGGTGTATTTAATCAAATGAATAACAATTCATGTGAATAAATCATAATTTCTCAACATGGCTAAAATAATTAAAATTATCAAAACTGTGTTTTGTTTAATATGATGCAAATCACTCAACAAAAACATTTAAGAACTAATTCAAAATACGAAAACAATAGAAATAATGTGTTAAAGGATTTCCAATCTACATGACTGTTTTTGTTTCTAGAAAACATTCAATCATCTGTAAAAAAAAATGTGATTTGAATGAACACTCAAATATCATTGACATTCACTCACATTACCCTGCAAGTTAAAAAAAACAGAAATTTAAATTAAATTTAAATTACCCTGCAAGTTACAAAAATAAAAATTTAAGTTAGAAAAACAGAAATTTAAATTACCCTGCAAGTTACAAAAACAGAAATTTAAGTGAGAAAAATAGAAATTTAAATAATGAGAAACCATTGAGTCATTAAAAACATTTAATAACACAAATTACCAACAAAGATATGAGAAGACTATTTGCTCATTTGTATTAAAGATAAGCAAAAGACATTTCAAGACCTCGAATATATGATTACAGTCTCAATCTTAGCAACGGTTTCCCCTTGGCAGTGCCTCCTTGGTTTGCTCTCTGAAATCTGAAAGAAAATTCTTTCCAACCCTGTCTAGCACTTCCTCTCTGTCCATTTATTTATTCAAATGAGAAAATGCAGAAACATCTTACGCAATTCATTTTTCAAATGAGAAAATGCAGAAACATCTTACACAACCCAAATGAATTTGTGAAAATAATTGCTGCAGCAATTTCTGGGTTTTCCTTCCATTTATTTATTCAAATGAGAAAATGCAGAAACATCTTACACAATTCATTTTTTAAATGAGAAAATGCAAAAACATCTTACACAACCCAAATGAATTTTGTGAAAATAATTGATTGCACAGAAATACTGTTAACAAAGCCTCCTCACATATTTTGTTGAAAGAAGTTTACAAAGAAGAAATGCAGAGAAAGAAAAATCATTCTCTGGTCTGGAGACCCCTCGTCTTGCAAATCGAATTGTTACCTCCTTAAATAAGATGCTTAGTATCTATTCTTAGCGAGTGACTGAGCGGTTTGAGGAAAGTGTATCTCAAATCTAGTGAATTCCCTACTTGCTGTCATAACAGAACCTGTAAAAGGACATGTTCAAAATCATTTCCATATTTCTGCTTCCGCAGAGGTTTGATGGAATCAAGCAGCTCCGATGAAACCATGGGATGATAGCCAAATATCTCTACGATCTTGCAGCACAAGAGAACACGGTATCCTTCTCTGATCAAATCTACAGTAAAGAAAACAAACTGTTAAAAATCCAGAGAAATTGTTACTACAACAAAATCCAAAAGGATTATCGAAACAAAACTAAATAAAATATAAAACTAGTAAGATTTCGAGCGACCAACTCAATGGACTATTAAATTGAGTACATAGATCTGTGGAAAAACACACAACTCACAAAATAGATCACACAATTTACTCAACAATTGAAGAATGAAACAATGCAAAGTTGGCTTGCAGCTGTGAATGCTTTCATTAATAAAAAAGTAATCAGATAATAATTACAATGAAGTACAATGGCTTTAATAGCCACATGAAATTCGAATCCACATGAGGAAATTCGAATTGATAGAATCTACTTAACTGTAGGTAACTAAGACCTTGTCTAAATCAGTATCGGAGGACTCAGTAGTTAATTGACCTAGTCTAAACCATAACCAGAGTTCATCGGAGCTCTAAAACACAACTCAAGTGTTACATTCAGTGTTGACTAAGGCTAACTGACTTTGGTAGGTGAGAAATGCGCCCCTCATGAGTGCAGTCAAGTAAACCTAGCACTAACTGAATGTAGAGGACTAGAACTGAATGTAACTGACTCCTAACTTAGCTTGACTAGTCATTAACTGAACTGAATTGACCTTGGTTGGTTACAGCACTCCCAGTGGCTCCTAAATTGTAGGGATTGGTCTAGGAGGCTACTAAACTGATGCAATTAAGTGCAATCAGTGGCAGTAAGCCTCAATTAGTGTTCCCCACACTTTAGTAACTAAAACATGTGCCCCAATTAGGCCAAGTGGACCCAATGGTGCTAAATGACTATAAATAGACTGGATGGACTCCCGATTTAGACATGACTCCTGATTTAGACATATGACCAAATTTGGACAAGGGAGGATTAATAATCCTAACACCCCCCCTGAATGCTAACTTGGACAAACTGTGGGCCCTGGTAACTAAGACCATAGGTCACCCATTACATCAAGTAAAATAAAGTAATTGCTTAATACAAGGAGCTAGGGAAAAAACCACATGGGAAAAAATCCCCCCCTCTATTTAAGCAGGTAGAATCAAGTCTCAAGTTTGAAAAACTTGAAAATATGTTACTGCAATATTCATCTCTGTGAGGTAGCGAAGCAGCATGCATGGTGTGCTATGCACATGTATTTTGGGGCCTGGCATGTAGACTTCTCCTTCTTCTCCAAAAATGATGATGGAAGGAAGAAGGAATGTAACCTTTGTCTCTTTTTGAATGAAGAGGTGTATAATCATATCCATTCTTCTACATGTAGTGAGACTGAGCCCTTGCCATATAGCATCTTATAGGGAGTCTATTGCATCTCTCTGAAGGAGGTAATATTGCATGGCATAGCGCAAGGGTCTTTCCTTTCTGAGTGTCAGGTGACTTTCCAGTCATCTTCCTAGCTTCTAGTTTGTAAGTAGGGACTAAATCTAGATCTGATTCACCCTAAATCTTAATCTCATAAATTGATAAAGATGGATCTGCAATACTAGTAGAAGTTGTAAAAGAAGTAGGTGCAATGATTTTACCTTCCCTTGTAAGTGGCTGTTGAGAGTCCAATGGTTCTAAAGGAGGCATGAAATGTGAGAACTCATATGCTTTTGAAGCATGATTTGCAATACCCTTTGCTATGATGCTCCCAGTAGAGATATATGTGATCTCCACTGAGTCAGGACCAAAGATCACTTGCTTTGGAGATCCAGTATGGGTCATCTGATAGACAGATAATAGGTTTGAAGCTAGGGAGGGAACACATAACACATCTTTGAACCTTCCATGTTCAAGTTTGACAAAGCCCTTCCCCTTTGTTTTGAATTTACTGTTATTGCCCATCTGAATACTAGGACCATCATAGGACTGAAAAGAAGAGAATGATTCTCTGGATGTAGCCATATGGTTGGAAACTCCAGAATCAATGAGGAAGACATGTGCTGATGTCCAGCATGCCTTCAGTGCATGGCCTTTCCTTTGGTATTCTTCATCTTCTTCTTCTTTAGAGTCATCTTTCCTTGCGTTAGCAAGTACATAAATGTTATGCTTCTTCAAAAGAAGAGCCATTTCATCAAGTTGTCTTCTCATACAGGAGCTTTCTGAATGAAATCCCCTTCCACGGTAAGAGCAGAGGACCTTGCCTTTGCCATTCTTCTTGCTTCTCTTCGAACCTGAAGGTTCTTTTGACTGCTCTTTCTTCACAGGGGACTCATCCCTTTGCTTCCCTTTGTCATTCGCTACCTTATCTCCTCTTGCTACTAGAGCTAGATCTTTGGAAGATCGAATGATCCCCATTTGGATCAATTTATCATTCTCAAAAATAAGAGATTGGATGAAGGCATTAAGAGTGGGAATCATCCAATTTGGAGTAGTGAGCCTTACTGTTTGGAAGGTGGATACAAAGACTGAGTAGTCTGCATTGAGCTTTGTGAGAATGTCAAGGATGAGCTGATCTTCATCCTTCTTCACTTTGCATTGCTTCAACTGATATATCAGGTTCTTGAACTTTGTGAAGAATTCATTTAGAGATTCGAAATTGGATGGATTGAGAGTAATTAGATCTTTTCTAGCTGATGGATCCTCATCTCATCCTGCTTATCAAATAAGGAGGCAAGCTTGTCCCAAACCTCCTTGGGAGTGTTCAATTCTTGGATGTGGAATCGAAGATCTCTAGATATTGAGGAGAGCAAGTGTCCAAGGGCTTCATCAAGCCTGTTCATGTACTTAGCTTTGTCTTTATCTGAATCTCGCTCTTCCTCTGTTTCTTCTATGAGTCTGAAGAGCTGCTTGGTGCGGAGCATTACCACCATGTCATCCTTCCACTGGTGATAGTTGAAGGGAGTGAGAGGCTCCACTGGATGAGCCATTTTGAATGTAGTAAGAAAGACTGAGCTGATGTAGCGAATGCAGTAAGAAGAAGAGGCTGCTTGTAGCGAATGTTGTAAGAAAAGATGATAACCTGTCACACAATCAAACATACAAAGTAAGGTCGTCAGTCTGCACTTTTGGAATTTCCTTCACACCCAGCATAGTTGATCAAGCAAGCTTGATCAACAATTTCCTAACTCGGGATATTAAGTGGTAAATTCTTCGCTTCTAGTGCAGTACTAGAAGGAGCAATTTGCTCAAAAAAAATGATCCAGCTGGAGATGTGAGGAGGAGGGGTGTCTTGTCCATCGAGGCTCTAATACCATATTAAATTGAGCACATATATCTGTGGACAAACACACAACTCACAAAATAGATCACACAATTTACTCAGCAATTGAAGAATGAAACAGTGCAAAATTGGCTTGCAGCTGTGAATGCTTTCATTAATAAAAAAGTAATCGGATAATAATTACAATGAAGTACAATGGCTTTAATAGCCACATGAAATTCGAATTGATAGACTCTACTTGAATGTAGGTAACTAAGACCTTGTCTAAATCAGTATCGGAGGACTCAGTAGTTAACTGACCTAGTCTAAACCATAACCAGAGTTCATCAAAGCTCTAAAACACAACTCAAGTGTTATATGCAGTGTTGACTAAGGCTAACTCACTGTGGTAGGTGAGAAATGCACCCCTCATGAGTGCAGTCAAGTAAACCTAGCGCTAACTAAATGTAGAGGACTAGAACTGAATGTAACTGACTCCTAACTTAGCTTGACTAGTCATTAACTGAACTGAACTGACCTTGGTTGGTTTCGGCACTCCCAGTGGCTCCTAAATTGTAGCGATTGGTCTAGGAGGCTCCTAAACTGATGCAATTAAGTGCAATCAGTGGCAGTAAGCCTCAATTAGTGTTCCCCACACTTTAGTAACTGAAACATGTGCCCCAATTAGGCCAAGTGGACCCAATGGTGCTAATGACTATAAATAGACTGGATGGACTCCCGATTTAGACATGACTCCTGATTTAGACATATGACCAAATTTGGACAAGGGAGGATTAATAATCCTAACACGGACTCCTTTCACTTTCATACAGTAAATTATGTGGCAGTGATTTTGTGAATCGATTTGGTAGCATGCTATCGGATAGCGAGAGGGCATTTATTTTGTAGACAACTGTTAAGGAAGGAAGGAAATATTTTAACGTCCGCAAGGCTAAGAATAGTCTATGGGACATACCAACTCGCACGCTGTTTTCTGCAATTCAATCCTTTGTCTGTTCAACTTGATGATGAGCGCCCCCAATTTTTCCATGGTCCCCTCGTTAAATAACTCATCCCAAGATTTATCCGCCAAGACCTTTGCATACCTGTCCCTATTGTTCTTAAAGGCTTCACACTCTAAAATGAAATGTTTTTTCTGTCTCCACCTTACCAGCGGTGCAAAAAATACACACTCTTTCTGCCCAAGATTCTTTTGGCCTTTTCCAGCGCCCGGTCTCACAACGAAGTTGATGGGAATTAGTTCTTAATTGAACAATGAGAATTTTGGCTTTCCAAGGTATATTGGCCCCTATGTACGCCTTTTGATGCTGATTGTAGGTAGGGTTAAACTCTTCAATATAATACTTTCTCTTTATCCCTAACTCTTTATCCCAAGTTCGCTTGTGGAACTTATTGATAACAAAAGCCTTTATTTCTTTACTATTCGTAGGACACGTGCTCAAGCAAATATCCCACTTGCTAAGCCATTTAATATTTTGCCGCATCCAAGTCTTCTTTCTTTTGCACAATATGTCATTGAAGACAACCTTAGGCCATCTACCTTCTTCCATTTGCTCACCTCTTTTTAGATATCTTATGAGTCTCACCATAGCGATTGCTTCAATAGAAGCCACCCCCATTTCACTTAGCATGATTTCATATGGCACTGAACTCTTAATTTTGAACTTGCTTGTGATCATGTGTTTTTGAATCTTTTCTATTTGCTTCCACTGTAAGTCAGAGGTACTGCTGGCCCAAACTTCACAGCCATAGAGAACAACCGGGATCACTAAGAGCCCAAAAAGGGTTTGCATAGTTTTCCAGTCCCATAACTCTGCCTCTATTCACCTATTTTGGAAAGCATAAAACGCTTTCCAACCTCCTAGAGTTCTTTTTTCCCTGCAGCCTTCCCAACTCAAACTTTTGTTGAAGTCGATTCCGAGGTATTTGTAATCTTCCACTACTTCAAGGGTTTTGTCTTCAAAGTAGAACTTATGTTGTTTATGTTTTCTTTTGCTAGAGAAAACTACCACTTTCATCTTGCTAGTAGTTACTTGCATCCCAACTATTCTACAAAAGTGCTCAAGGGAAATCAAGTGCTCTTGCAAGCCAAGAGCAGACTTAGCAATCAAAATAAGGTCATCTACATACAAAAGAAGCCTTATCACACACTCGCCCATGAAGACGCCATCCTCGCCCTCTCGGTTTAACCACTCTTCAAGTTTGTTAATATATAAGCCAACAAGGGTAGGGGATAATGGACACCCTTGCTTGACCCCAATATCGCTTCTGAAACTTTTGGAGATACCATCTGATGTTCTGATTTTGACTTTGACCTCCTCATATAGCCTGTGAACAACTGCTCTAAGATGTATAGGAACCCCAAGTTCCTCCATTCTGTGCCATAGTTTATCCCTGGGAACCGTGTCAAAAGCTTTTTTGAAATCGACAAAGCAACAAAAGGCTTCCCTTTTTTTCTCCCACACTTTTTCAATAATCTGCCTTAAAGTAATACCATGGTCCACCGTGGAATGTTTAGTTCTAAAACCCACTTGTCCCTTTCTTCCACCCACTTGCTAATTCTATTTTCTAGCATGCTTCCAAAAAGCTTTGCAAACAAGGGGTTTATCATTATGGTCCTATAATTAGAGGGATCATTGGCATCCCCGCTCTTGAAAAGAGGAATTGCGAGGCTAGTTGTCCAATATGTAGGGAATCCCTGCTGAATGATGTTGTTGAAAATTCATGTAATGTGAGGTGCAAGAGTTTTTGAACCCCACTTTAGATATTCAGCTTGAAGTTCTACTAAATCTTTGGCTTTTCCAACACCCAACTTCTTAATACCCACCTCAATCTCTTGCACAGTGAAAAGCTTAGTAATGGTGGTGATGTTGACTAAGGGGGGAGGGGGTTCAACCTTAGGATTTCGCTCATAGAGTTGCCTTGCATACTCAAGCCACTGGTCCGCTATAATATTGTTTTCAGTTTGCTTCTTGCTCGCTTGAAGTTCTTTCCAAAATAGTTTGGGGTTGTTTTTCCCAAGGAAGATTAGCTCTTCCCTCCTTGAGACCATGAAATCAATTTTTTTCTTCCTTATAATCTGCTTGTAGCTTTTTAAGTCTCTTTCTTTCCAGCTTGACTCTCTCCACCTTCTCCTTGCTTTTTTGCACTCCTCATCGAACCAAGCATTAACAGGAATGCAATTTGTTTTACGTTTCATATTCTTTGCTCTTTTGCATTTTGTGAGTGCCCTTTGAATTAAATTAGTTAGTTGCTGATTATTAAGGCCTTGGGATAGAATTTCCTCCCTCTTACAAAGTCTCTCTAATGCCTTCCTAAAGACATTATAGTTTTCTTGAGTCAAAAGAATTCTGCCCTTTGCAAAAGGTTGTTGAATGTGCTGATTTTATGTCCCCACCTGTTGCTTATCAATCCAAGAAAGACTTAGATAGATCAGTTTGTGATCAGATTTTAAATCCCAGAGTTGTTCTCCAATCATAACTTCCTCCATTTTTTCGCATAGGCCATGCGAACAAATTGCATAATCCACCACACTTGCTCCATGGTAGGTATTACAGGTGAAATTACCAGAGTTTGACCATCTAGGCAAACCATTGCAGATTACTAAATTGAAAGTTCTGCACAATGTAAGCAACTGTTCTCCAAATAAATTGTAGCTTTTGTTGTCTTTTGAAATTCTTGTCCATTGATGATTTCTTTCTTTTGTAAGCCAAACATGATTGCAATCTTCCCTTTGACAAAGAATGCTAGCTTGTTCACTTGCGGTCCTGGAGTTGAAATCTCCTACTAGAAGGATTTCACCTACTTGAGAATACTTCGCAATATCGTTTTTTAATGCTGCAAAAGGGTCTTTATGGTCAAGCCCCCTCCTTTTGTAAATTTCTAAAACTTGTGGGGCGAAGTAGCATGCTGCAATTCTAATGACATTTCCATTTTTTAATATTTTAAACCATATAAATTGTTTATTTGAGTCTTTTTTTTTCTAGTTGAATGCAGCGACCTACATTTTTCTTCACTAAGACCATGATACCACCGTGACCTTTTCCATTCTCTGTTGTTTTGTTCCATACTGCCAGCTTCATATATTTTTCAAAAAGGGGTGTCTTGCACCCTTCATGTTCATGTGTTTCCACGAGACATATTATGTCCCTATCTTCTGCAATAGGTCCTAGTCCATGTCCACGCCTCCACGGGTATCCTCTGCAGTTCCAACATACTAAGCTTAAGGGAACCTGGGTAGACCTTGATTGCTATTTGCTTTGGCATACAAGACTCATACTTGAGTCTACACCCCTATTTTCCCATCCTGAATTTGCTGCGATATTTTCTACTAAGGGATTTGCTATCACTTCTTGATTATTGTTTTGTTGTCTTGCTTTAGAAGGAGGACCAAAAACGGCAATAACAGCTTTGCCTTTGTATAACCATACTCATTTTCCCTCATCTCTTACTGCTCTGAACTTTGAAAACTCTTTTTTTCTTTCCTCTTGTTGCATGATAGTTAAGTCTTCCTCTAGAAAAAAGCGAGAGCCCTTTAAAAGATGCTTGTTAATTAGAAGAGTTTGCTTGTCACATGCACTTGCCATGATGACTTTTATGGGCCTAGCTCTCTCATCACTGGGTTTACCCACCCTCCATGCTTGGCAAATTTGGCCTTGCCAATTCAACTTGTCTTTTAGAAACTCGCTTGCAAGCTCCAGGGTACATTCGTTCTTACCATACTCTCTTACACCTTTAATTATTATGTTTGTTGCTCTGACTTGTCTTTCTTTGGTTTCGTTTCCTTGTTTGTTGTCTCATTGGTTGCTTGCTTCTTTTTCCTTTTCTATATTAGCATGCTTGCTAATAACTTGTGCCCAAGTTATGGAATTTTTAGTGGAACCTCCATTTTCTGTTTCTCTTACTTTCATTCCCTAGTTATTTATTTTTTCATCTGTTTTCCCTTCAACATTGGGTGTTTTATGATTCAACACCCATCTCTCTTCCCTTGCTAATTCTTTCATTCTTTGCGAGTCTGTCTTCATATCTTGCTTCTTGCCTACCAGAATAGCTTCTTGCAACAATGCCGCTTGACTTTTTAAAACCTTGTTGCATTCTGCTAAACATTGTTTCTCTACTGTTAACAGAGATTTTAAGGTCCCTCTCATGCTCTTTGACTTCCAAGACCTCCACTCTCCTCTTGATATTGAGTAGCTCTTGTACATATAGATCAGATGACCAGGTGAGAGGTGTGGATGTGAGACTGTATAGGGCAGAATTAGTGTTGCTTTTACCCTAGGATCAGTGTTGCTTTTACCCCTGTTAATATAATAGTTAAAATGTCCACAATTCCTTTTAATGGGTTGGTCGTTTGTAATCTCTGTTTAGCATGTGGCGTCTTGGTGGGCTGGCCAGTGGCGAGTTAGAATTTATCACCGTCTTCCTCTATTTGCTGGAAATGTGACAGATAGATGATGTATTTTCATGAGCTCACATTTAATCTCTATTTTGTGCAATCAATGCTTGATGCAGTGATAGCAATTCGAGGATTGAACCGTGGCATTTTGTATGAAACAAAATGTCATTAAAATTGTGGGAGTCATAACAGCAAAGCTCTACAATTTAGTAGTAGATGGCTGTTGCTTGATCTCCTTTGAAAGACCGAACAATCCCCTCTATCGCTGGAAAACTCGTCTCTGTCCCATGCTTATTTGGTGTTGAAATGTTCATAATTTCTGGGCCTTGAATCGACGTAAAAAATATCCCATGAAAAGATTACTCCAGCCTCCCAATTCTATTTTAACTATGTTAAATAAATAATTTATACCAAAAAAGTGTTTTAAATAAACAATGTTTGGCATAACATTCCTTGCGTGGAAGCAAAACGTTGGGATGTGAAAGGTTTATAATACCGAGGCACAGAACGAAACACATATTATATCATGCGAAAACCAACCTATGGTGTATTTGTTTTAAAAATGATGGAACACAAATATCGAGAAACTCATTTAAACTAAAAGAAAAAAATTTAAAAAAATGATTTTTTCACTTTCAAGAAGTTTTCATCATAATTTTCTTAATGAGGACTTTATTGGTTAATCACTGAATCAATTAATAAAATTTGTATAATTAAGTGATGAAATACTTGTCTTAACATTTCATAATGTTTTTTATTAAAATTTCAATTTTATAAATTTTAATATATAAAATTTCAATTTTATAGTGTATAATTAATCAACCATAATTGAATTATTTTAATTTACCCAAACTTGTGTAAGGAGAAAAGACATTATCATTATTATTATGAAAAATCATGGCTAAAGAAATCTGGTAAGTCATCCAAATTCAAAAAGAGGTTGGTTTCATTATTTGATTTACACCTTGTCATGATATGAATTAATATCATCAAAAATAAGCATTTTAATGTATTGAAAGGTTTTCGAAAAATCAAGATAATTTAATTCTTTCAAAGTAGGGTATACAATTAAAGCAACTGAGGTCCAATAAGAGTATAAAAATGTTGTTTAACCAGTTGGAGGCAACAAGATCGAAACGATAAACGGATACCTTGTCAACAAAAACAATCAATCAAAGATATGATGAAAATAAATGATCGCAAAGTCATCATGTAGCATCACCAACAACTAGAAATACTCAAGCGAGAGTGCTCAAGAAAACCACACTCGCGAGAGTAAATGACCACCTCATCGTTTTTCATAAGAACCAAGTCAAGGAATGCCAAAAGTCAAGGGTCGAAAGGAGATCATCAAACTTCTCGTTGAATCAAGCAAGCAAACCAAAAGCTCATTATGTAGAAAAATTACATGGGGGCCCATTTTTTTTTCATAAAAATCAAGGGGAGTTGTTGTGACCACAACAGGTAGGAACAATTTTTTTCATAGAAGGAGGGTTAGGCTTCTTGCTATTTCTTCTTCTGCTTGTTATGTTCAAGAAACCATCTTGGTCTTTGTCTTTTGATGAGTATGGATGGGATGCTAATTTGTTGAGCGGGAAGTCCCTAAAGAAATGGTCATGTTCATGAGATTTCCTACAACAGAAGGGGATATGCTCATGGTCTAAAGTTTGGAACTATTTAGAGTCACAGTAGTTTAGGAAAATGGATTATGGAAGGGGCTGCAATATGTTCATATAGACATAAATTATGGTAAAGGAAGCGTAATGACCATGTCGAGTGGCTTCAGACACTTGACAAAATGTCCTAGGTTATTATCTATTCCTTCAAGGGTTTCAGGGTCCCAATATTCCTGAGGGAGGGAGTAAATTCTGATCCGGACTGGGGCTTCTTTCAAATCTTCTATGTCCTGGATGAAATTCTCCTTCCAAGGTCTCATATATAAACCTGTTGCATTGAAGAAATAAGGGCCTCCTTCAAAGGTCACAATGTAGTCATCCGAATGACTAAAAAATACCATGGAAAATATTTTTAAACCTAGCTTAAGATCATAGTGGCTCTTGGAATTCCATTTGTGCTTGATCCAACCTGCTAAAGGTTTTCT
Organism: Pseudotsuga menziesii; assembly: GCA_001517045.1. Classification (NCBI taxonomy): domain Eukaryota; kingdom Viridiplantae; phylum Streptophyta; class Pinopsida; order Pinales; family Pinaceae; genus Pseudotsuga; species Pseudotsuga menziesii. Next base: position 159,377 of record LPNX010437645.1, read on the forward strand.
GATGGCCATAGGCCCATAAACTTACAGATGATCGCGCGATCGTGCATCTATTGAATATATTCAGAGACTATAGTTTAAGTTATTTCATATCTTGGTATAGTTATCAAATTTTGGATGCATGTGCTAGATCCTTCCTAGTTCTTATACTTTTTATTTTTGGTGTCATTATGTCAGTGGGGTAGCCATTGTCCTCGTTGGTCAACCTCATTTGGTGCAGTACCTGCGGAGCCCTCATCGATCTCCATGGTGCACGAGGGGTTGATTGGATCTGACACCTTGGTATTTTTGGCATTTTACTGGGGATTTGAATACCGCCCCCTTAGCGAGGCCTCGAAGGGCTAGTCAAAGCCGTCATGCAAAATCCCACGCCCTTAGAGAGATTGGGTAATCGAGATGAAAAACCCTAGGTTCAAACTAATTCAAGAAATCTCAGCAAAACAGACGAATACCATTTCAAATCACGTCCTACATATCTATATCTATCTTAAACCTCCCTTTACTTTATATATAATATGTGTTGTAAATAAAACATGATTAAATTTGATGTACTTTTGTTTTAAATAAAACAAGATTAGATTTGATGTACCTAAGTTGGGGAAATGGACTTTTATTAAAATGTTAATGATAATTGTTAGTAGTTTGAGTAGAATATATAGACACCTATTACCTTCGAAGTTATATTTAAATAATAAATATTAATTAAAGTTTTAAGAAAGATAGATTACATAATATTTTAAATTAAAAATTATTCATTTATTTGTTTTTTCTTTAAATCTACAACTTTTTTTTTAATGTTGTAATTTTGATCATCATGGTTTGCATTTTACAAATTTGGTCAATGAGCAAAAACATGAAAGACAAAGTGGATGAAACACACCATGCATATTGAGTGTCTACATTGGGTAAACATTAAATATTAAAAATAGACTTGTCATAAATCCATAATAGAATATTAATATGTTTTTATAGGAAACTATGTAAAAAGATTAAGATTTCACTAACTATTATGATAAATTTAAGGTTTGTGTGTCCTATTCTATTATTTGTTATGCATTTATATTATGTGACAATGTTAACCATGTATAATGATTAAATTGTAACAACTATGATGTTAATGCTCTATGTAGATGTATTGTTATTGATGAAATAAAATTTAAAAGGTATTTTTCAATTGTAACAACAATGATGTTAATGCTCTATGTAGATGTATTGTTATTGTATTGTTATTGATGTAATAAAATTTAAGGAGTATTTTTCACATTAATAAATGGCATCCTTAATAAAACCACCAACCTTATACCTTTTAGAAATAATAAAAAACTTTAATATTATTAAATATAACATTAGTATCATAACATGCATTCTGCTTTGTATACTTAAATATTAAGGTTCAAGTTAATTTAGATTTTAACTATAAAATGATTATCCCACAATCTACTTTGTATAATTAAATATTAATGTTCACATTACTTTAGATTTTAAAATAATTATTTAAATGTAAAATAATTATTTTACAACTAATTATGTATATTTAAATATTAATGTTCATATTAATTTAAATTTTAACTCGAAAATAATTATCCTCATGAAATTGATGGATACTCAATAAAATAAATTACATCACTTAAAAATCACATTGAACCAACATTATCCTTAAACAATTGTATCATAAGTTTATGTATATATCACCATAGGGAACGTGTGAACAATCACATAATTATATAACTAAATTTGATGACAACTTATTAGAAACAATTTAGGGAAATTGACACATGATGGCTCTTATTGATGTTTTGGAGTAAACTAAGTTAATGAAGCATTATTAGAGAGATCAATGTGAGCCTTTTAGCATAAGTAAGAGATTCACAATATCAAAGATGATCAAATTAGTTTTGGTGTTACACATTTCAACATCACTATGAAGTACACCAAAGTTATAATATCAATTACAAGTCCATAGTGTATAAGTATTGACCAAAATAAACACTCTCTAATCAATGCCCCTGTTGTTTCTCTTCTCAATCCTTCTAAGTGGACACCATATTGTAACTGAAGCTCATAAATTGTATGCAACATATCAAATAATGTGTCTTGCAACTTTCTCTATAGCTTTTAAAAGAACGTGACCTTATAATTGAATTAGATCTTTAAAACACAAATGTGAGAAAGTAGCTCGAAAACCATAAGATAAATTAAGCCTCTATAATTATGAAAGTTATGAAAGTTATCATGGGGAGATTGGTGAAATGATTTAGAGTAATATAAAGGAGGCTTGTGATAGCTTAAATGAACCAAATATATGGTGCAAACAAGCAGGGGGATTACCCAAGCTTGTAACTAATAAGAAAACATTAGAGAGTTTTAGGATTAAAATATTTCATTAAACTCATTTATTTGTTTAATTCTCGAAGCTTGTAACTAATATAAAAACCATTGAGAAGTTTTAAGATTAAAATTATTTACTAAAATCAAAGTTTCTTTATAAACAAAAATAAAACCATTTTTAATATTTTTATTATTACGAATGAAATCAAAATCAAACATAATTTCAACAAATGTTGTATTCTTTATATAAATTCACATACATACTAAAGTCCTAAAATAAAAAATGTATTATTAAATATAACAATAAAACAAACTGAATAAATAAAAAAGATTAGCATATATTACAAAAGACTTTATTCACTACATAATTTTTTTTCCATAAAAAAAACTTACTATTAAAAATAATCAAAATTACATCTAGCTAAAGATACACTCAAATAACTTATTTCCAGAATCCAAAACAAGCTTAACATATAGTTTTACAAAAAAACAACTTTACTTCACTATCATTCACAGCCTCTAATTTATACATTCGCTCTTTAGCAACCATACCTTACTATTACTTAATTAAAAAAACAAAAACGTGTCCATCTAATAAACTTTTACAAATTAAAAGACATACACGACACCCTCATCTTTTTTTCAAGAAGAAAAAAGCCTGTCCTTGTTATTCCAAAAAGAAATCAAAGGGCATCAGTACATTCAGCCCATCACCAGGGCACATAACATGGCAGCCCACCGGAGTTTTCAGCCAGGGGGAAAGGCACAACAGCGATAAGAAATGATCCCATCAGAGAACTGTCTCATCATAAAAAGTAGACTGTCCACTCATCCACATCAACCGAGTGCCAAGGGGCTCTGAACAACGATCTAAAGAGAGCACTATGTCTATCAATAACAGCTGTAAGGAGGGTGAAAAATCCCTCCAGCAAGCACAAATGCGCAGAAGCATCAATAACAGCTATAAGTAGGATAAATAATCCCTCAATCAAGCTTAGAAGAGCTGAAAAAAATCTTGAGAAACCAGAAAATTCTTAATATATTCCATCATACAGCCTTTACCCTGAGTAAAGGAGAGTGCCTTTTTAGAAAGACGGTCAGCTGTCCTATTGTACTCTCGGTAAACGTGAGTGAAAGACAGGTCCTGGAAGCTAGAAATTAGCTTTTTTGTCTCCCTACACCAATGAACAAATTCAGGTGGGGAGAGAGCAGTCGATCCCTTAGCCCAATTGATGATTACTTGAGAATCACCGTACACATGAGATAGGGGGATCCCCATCATATGGGAGGAGAGCAGGAGTGCCCATAAGCTGAGCAGCTCCGCTTTGGTGTTGGTGCCATATCCAACCCCCAGTGAAAACTCCAAGTAGTGGGAATCGTTGAGAAATATACAGTAGCCCACACTAGCAATCATTCTATTTGAAGCACCATCTATAAAACCACAGGGAAAAAACTTGATGGAGGGTTTCCCATAATTTCTACTTCGGCCTTTTGTAGTGACAATCCCAGGAAGGGGAGTCTGAATACTAGAAATTATTTGCTGAATAATACAGTGGATGTTTCATTTTTTCCCTTCAAAAATAGCCAAATTGCGCACTTTCCAGAATATCCACATCATGTTGAATGGGAGCAGAAAGAGGTGCGAGCTCCTTGGAAACTTACCATACCATCCTTTTAACATATCAACAATAGGAACACCAGAAGTACAAGTTGGAATATTGAAAAAATCACTGATAAAATCAGCCACTATTTTCCAGACCGGACATAAAGAGAATAAGTGCTCGACGGTCTCCTCGTTTGAGCAGCAAAGAGGACATATTCCTGGGCCTAAGAACCCTCTTCTCTGTAAGTTTTCCCATGTAAGAATTCTGTTCCGAAGGACTAGCCAAATAAAACACGAAATTTTAAGTGGAATAGCATTAAACCACAAATGTATATCAACAGCAACAGTTATCGGGTGAGAGGAGGAACGAGCAATGCAATCGTAGGCGTCCCTGGCAGTCATGGAGCCCAAATTTTTATTGTAAATCCAAGCAAGTTTATCAAGACTGTTCGTGAGCCGAATACATGCTCCAGTAAGACCATTAATATATGTATTCCACATTGATTTGAATGAGCCACCTAGATCGAGATCCTCGGCTGTGTACCAATAGCACTTTGCATTTGACAGGGAGTTATGTGCCTAGGATAAAGTACAAATATTCAAATCTTCCAGGTACGATCTCAACTCTTCAGGGAGAATGAAAGGAGTGTGAGATCCCACGATCGGATCAATCCCCAGCAAGATATTGTCACCACTTCCAACCTGCCAAGCCAAATGGATACCCATCCAGGGGAGAGCCTGTAGGAAACCTCTCCACATAAGAGATGCATTGCGAGAACTGAACTTTTTACTTCTGAGCCAATCAGCAACTGTCAGACCTTTCATATATTTAGATTGAAGAACCTGAAACCATAAACCTTTTGAGTGAAGAGTTCTCCAAAACGTATTAAGACACAGAGCTAGACTGAACCAAGGGAGGTTTTTAATGCCCCATACCCCTAGTTCTTTGGGCCATGAAAGATCTCACCAATTTTCCAGATGATATTTGAAAAATTTGTCAGAGGAACCCCATAAGAAGTTAAACATGATACTTCTGAGCTTCTGAAGAATAGAGGCTGGGAGAGGGGCAAGGCCCATCCAATATACCGGTATGCTCGACATAATAGAATTGACAAGGATCAGTCTCCCCCCAAGAGATAGGTACTTGTAAGTCCAGTGATTGATCCTCTTTTCAAACTTTTGAAGCAACCAATACCAATCTGTCACTCTATAACCAAGCGGTTTCAAGAGGTATCCCAGGTAATTTAGTCCAGAATGTATCGACAGCATTCTATAAGGCAAGATTCCCCTAAACTCATAAAGACAGTCATTATTAAAATTGTGGTAGAGGAAACACGATTTATCAATATTGATCCTCATGCCTGAGGATTTGCAGAAGGATTCAAGACCTCGAAAGCAGACCAGTCCTGGAGAGTCCCCGAGCCCAAGAGAATTACATCATCCACAAAGAAGAGGTGGGAAAGAGCAAGGGAGGGAGAAAGTTGGATGCCCTGAATGAGGCCATTTGATCTGGCATCCTTAATGAGAAGACTGAGACCCTCTATGACCAGGATAAAGAGGAGAGGGGATAAAGGACAGCCTTGCCGTATACCCCGAGAAGCAGTGAAAATTTTTGAAGGAGTCCCGTTGACCAAAACCGCAAAGTTTGCAGTGGATAAGCATCCCATAATCCAATTGACAGTAAGAAGGGGGACACCAATTTGAATCAGGATCAGTCTGACAGAAGTCCAATCAACACGATCAAAATCCTTTGTAAGATCCAGCTTGAGAACAAAGGCACAAATATTCTTGGTTTTGACTAAGTGAAGGACTTCCTAAACAATTCCTATAGGCTCAGAGATTTGTCAATCTTTGAGAAACCCGAATTGTTCTTGAGAGATGCCCAGGTCCAGAAAGGGCTTTAGTCTACCCGCTATGACTTTGGCAATGAGCTTATAGATAATATTACATAAAGAGATGGGTCTGAAATCAGCAAAAGTTCGAGGCTTGTCCTTCTTCGAGATAAGAGCAAGGAAAGTTGAGTTCAAGGAAGGGGAAATAAAGCCAGAAATCCTAGTCAAGTCCACCAAATTGAGTAAAATAGGGCATAGTAGATCAAAAAAGTGCATATAGAACTCCACTGGCCACCCATCTGGGCCCGGGCTACGGTCTTTTTTGAAGGTTTTTAGGGAGAGTTCAATCTCCTTCAAAGTGACCGGGGAAGACAGCCATGACGAGAGATCAGGGGGAATCAATCTGGGGAAGAGAGAGATCACTTTAATCCCGTGTTCAAGACAGGTCAGCCCATCATCCTTGTAAATAGTCTCAAAATCAGATTTCCCAAGCCCTTTTAAAAGGGCCTCTTCTTCAATGAGTTTACCATCATCATCTTCGAGCGACCAGATCATGTTTTGCATTCTCCTTCCCGAGGAAACCGCATGAAAATATTTGGTGTTCGAGTCACCCTGAAGAGCCCACTTAGTTCTACTCTTTAGTTTCCAAGTGAGCTGAAAATGTTCCAAGATTCTCTCCCTTTCAGCACTAAGGTGAGACAAGTGGGCATTTTGTTCCTTAGTGAGAATACCACCCGCTAGGATTGATTCAATGGCACGGTCCAAGTTAAAGGAAGCAGAGTCAATACTTGCATATTTTACCTTAATCCATCTTTTAGTTGCAAACTTAAGATTAGGCAGGGTAAGACAGAGACCCTCAATACCTAAGATATTTTCTGCATCAGAGGAGAGGGACCACCAACGGAGAAACCAATCAATGAACTCAGAGTCTTCAAGCCAAGAGCGGTTAAATTTAAAGGGGTAGTTAAAGGGACCTTTGGGAGAGTTCCATTCAAGGAAAATAGGGAAATGGTCTGAGATGTTAGAGCATTTAAGCCAGTTCCTGAAGGTCCCTAAGGAGGGAAGCAGGTCTTTGGAGATAAGAAATCGGTCAAGGAATTTACAAATGCCCTCTTCACCAATACGACCATTGCACCAAGTAGGACCGATCATGGGGGGAGCCACATCCACAAGTCCAGCATTCTCAAATAGAGCAAGGAAATGATCAAAGAGAGGGTCCAGGGTGGCCTTACAGCCCCAGATCTCCGAAGGATGAAGGGTGAGGTTGAGATCTCCCGCTAATACCAGATGTGGGAGGTTTAGGAGACCACCTCGGAGGGCCTTTTCCCAAAAAAATCCTCTGTCTCTATAAGGGCCATAAACATTCAGAACATGGATAGGGTTCAGCAGTACACGACACCCTCATCTATCATAAGATCTTTCACCAATTCTTAATTATTCACTATATGATTTATATGTCAAAAAGTTTCATAACTTACATCTTAAAAAAAATATATATTGAAAATTTGTCTTTCTAAACTTTCCAAAATGGAATATGAGAAAAAATTAATGTTAAAATTTATTTCAAGTTTATACATCCTAAGGTATTTTTTCATGTATTTTTTGTGAACTAGCATTTTGACTTTAAATTAAGTAACTTGAAATTATAAAAAAAATTGTGCTACATAAATTCAAATATAAATTCTATTAATTATCGATATAAGTTCTATATAAAATATAAAGAAATCAATTTAGAAAAATCTTTGTAAAATATCAATAATAATAATATACTTTGTAAATAATCAATAAATATGAAATGATGATGATGATGATGGTTAATGTCCACTGATACCAAACTTTGGTCTATCAAACCTAAAGAAACAAATTATTTAGTTTGTTTTTAAAATTGTATTCCTATGCTCAAAGAGCTTGGAGAGAAGCGTCTCGAGCTCACTATAATTTTGACATGTTAAAAGGCTAGGAAGGTCGGTATTGCAACAAAGATTATGAAATTGAGATATAATGTGGGTGTACGAATGGGACTCCAAGAGGAAGTGATTTTCATCCTCAATGTTCATAATCTCACAGAGATGGAAGATCCTTTCCAACCATGGTGTTTTAGGAACTGCCTAACGACCTGTTTCACTATGGAGCTCACGAGAGTTCGTTTTTATCTTGACTATATTAATTTTTTTTCTTTGAACTAGTTAAAATAGATAGATTATTTTGATCTTCTAGAGAAGGGTTGATGACCTCCTTATAATATTTTAATTTTCTTTTAGCCTCTAAATCTTTCTCACACCACATTTTCTCTTTAAACTTAGAAGTAACAATATTTTTAATGTTATTAATATTTTGCAATGCAACATTTTCGTTGATCTCCCAATGGTTTAACCAGGCCTTGGTATCTTTATACCAACCTCGCTTGAGCCTTAGGTTGTTTTGGCTGGAATTTAAAGCTAGCTTAGGAAGTCTATGGTCTCCCATGTTATTGATTTTGTGCTTGTACAACAAGAGCCTATTCATAGCTAGAATCTTGATAGGGAAAAGACCCACTTCTATAAGGAGAATAGGATATGGTGTATTGATTTTAATTTTGAGGTTATACATTATAAAACGCTTCTGGATTTGTTCAATATTTCTCCAGGATTCTCTAGAGATGTTGCAACTCCAAACCTCACATCCATACAATATAACAAGAGTGACTAAAGTTTCAAAGATGAGCTTCTTTTTATCACACATCACAAGGTTTGCTACTTTACAATTATTTTCAAGACCAAAATAATCTTTCCACCATCCATTAATCCTTTTCTCAATGCTATAGTTCCAATTGAGATTGTGATGAATATGAATTCCTAGGTATTTGTAAGAGGACACTTCCTCCAAGTTGTTATTATCATACACAAAATTAGTGTAAGTGCCCTTCTTGGATTTGATAATCATAACTTTTGTTTTGTCAATGTTAACAATCATACCCATGGTAGAGAAAAATCCTTAAGAAGTCTTAGTTGCTTATCAAGATTAGATGGACACCTTGCCAAAAGAACAATATTGTCAGCATAGAGAAGAAAGATGATGGCTATTCTAGCTAATATCGTGCCAGCACAACCTGCTTCCTCTAAACAACCTTCTAGCTTATCGATGTAAATGCCAAATAGGGTAGCGAGAGGGAGAAACCTTGTTTAAATCCGATATTACACTTAATATCTTTTGACCACCCCTCGTTGCTCTTAAACTTGGCGATGACATTCTCGTATAACCTTATTGTGGAAACTCTCAACTCGAAAGGAACCTTTAGCTATTATAATCTATTCCATAGGTTATTTCTAGGTACCATATCGAAATCCTTTCTAAAGTCCACAAAGCAACAAAAGAGATTGGATTTATCATTACGACATTCCTCCACAATGACCCTAAGTGTAACGAGGTGTTCCGTTGTTGAGTGGTGCCTTCTAAAACCCGATTGGCCTTTAGCCCTCTTACCTTCACTTTGAAGCCATATTCTAATCTTCTTTTCCAAAATAATACTATATAACTTGGCTAAGAAAGGGCTAATCATAATTTCCCGATAATTAGAGGGGCTATTTGTATCCCCACTTTTAAAAGTAGGGATAATGAGGCTCTGAGTCCATGGTTTAGGGAACCATTACTTGACTACTTGATTGAATAGCTTGTGGATGTGAGGGATGGGACAGGACCTCCAATTTTTAATATTTTTGCTTGGTAACCTTCAATGTCCTTAGCTTTTTCATTTTCCAGACCCCCAAAATCTATGTTTTCTAATGAGAAAACTTCTTCCATTGTGAGGAGGGTTTCAAAGTTATCTATGACATTTGGGGATTCATAAAGCTTTTTAATATAGGAATTCGAGTCGTGTAAAGCAATTCTATTATTATCTTTAGTTTTTCTAGTTAGAATATTCCTCCATAATTTCTTAGGAGCCACCTTAGAGAGGTGTAAAAGATTTTCTTGTCTTTTATAAATATATTGCATTTTTTTTCCTTTTAGTTAGGGCTTTGTATATTTTTATCTTGTCAATTTTAAGAGACTCATCAAGAGCTGCATTAATTTCTCTCCTCGCACTTTTACAATCTTTATCATACCAAGGGTTGGTTTTGCTATTTCTTTTATTACTTGAAACTTCAATTGAAAACTTGTTAATAGAATATGAGAGGGTTGTAGTAAAATTATGATAGAGGTATTCTATGTTGTTTACACTTGATAAAGGAAGCAAATTAATTTTTAATTCATTTAGAAAAAGATCAATTTTATTTCCATCAAAGATCAAGTTTTTTTGGATATGAGGATTATCTTCTATGGGATCTCTATGCATGACAAAATTGAAAGTTACAATTAAAGGTCTATGATCTGAGTCATGCTCGTGGTCGTTTAATATGTCAAAATTTATTATTTCATTGCATAAAGGGATATCGAAAATAGCATAGTCTACCACGCTGCTACCAAGCCCATGGATACAGGCCATCTGGCTAGAATTGGGTCACTTCTTTAGACCGTTGCAAATTATCAGATCTTGAGCACTACAAAGCTTGACTAGCTCAGACCCAAACAATTTTCCCCTAGATCTTCAGAGCTTCTTTTGTACCTACTAGCTAGAGTAAGGTCTCTATCTAACCAAAGAGGATTAGGGCTGGGAATGATTGCTTAAAAGAATAACTTGGTTACTTGAAGTTTGAGCATTAAAGTCACCCATTAAGAGGATATTACCTTCATTCCTTATTCTAGAAATATCATTCTCTAAATCATTGTAAGGACAATTTTTATCTAAATTGTTTTTCTTATAGAAGTTAGAATTAATAGGGGGAAATAAGAAATTCTATCTTCGTAAAGATTCATTTAAACATCATCAACAATATAAAAAATACTTAATAATTCAATTTATTTAAATTAAGGCATTGCATAGTAATGCACCTTTTCCTTGTCCCTTGGCCAAGTATTCACATTGATTGAAACAAACTAGTTGACATGAATGATATATGGAAGGAAAAGAAGAAGGTCACTTTCTATACTTCAAAGTTTAAAATAATATCATTTTTTTAATAGTGCAAAAAATAGTGTAGTTCATTTGTATTAATATAAATAAACCACAAAAAGTACACAGATATAAATAAATCACAAAAAGTGTAGTGCATTTGCAATAATATAAATAAATTATCTAAAATATAATTTTAAATCAATTTTTTATAAATAATATTATAGTAATCTATTTTTAAGGTTACCGTTAAGCGAGACACCAATTTGGTGTATAATACCTCTTTATTTATGAAACAAGGGATCCTTCTTTGTGTAACAATTTAATTGTTAAAGTCTACAGAGGTATGCATACCCTACCCCCCTTCAGATTTGAACTTATGACTTCATAGGAGAAAACACATGCTCTTAACCATTATGCCCACTTAGGGTGTACTCAGTAAATGTAGTTGTATAAAATATGTTCATACTATCTACAATATTCTGGTGAAAAGCAGAAAAAACAATATATTTTCATAAATACTAGAGATCAATCCCATGATCTGTCTCAGCAAAATCACCATTAGACATTAGCATGAACTTATCAAAATATATGAGGTAGCTCACTTACCACTTGTAGGTAATCATGATTCTCTTTTTGAATTATCTCAAATATGGTACAGGGTCATTCTCAATCAAATTATCATTGATCATTTCCCATCTATGCCAAACTCATTCTCCTACATGAAGACCAAATTTTCAAAACCGGTCAACCAATTGATTCCTTTCTCTATAAATATACTCATATTTTATTTCATGTAATTGTCCACCTATTATGGCAAGCTCTTCATATATAGGCATTAGTATAATGTTTCTACGTGGTATCCTCAATCTCATCCACTCTATAACTAGTTTTGAATCCACGAAGATCTGTGATTTTTGTACAGTTTTCATGATAACCAAACCCAAATATAACATTAGAGCCAAAAATCCAGCTTAGTTGTTAGTGCTTTCCCCCATACCAACAACAAACTTGATCCATTGTGTATCTGAAACATAAAGCATACCCCCTACCCCTCCTTGTGTTGGATTACCATGGGAAGCCCCACCAAAAAATAATCAACATCTAGCTCAGTCGATGATTTCCTCTGCTATCCTTCTTTCATTTTGATTATCATCTCTTTAAGGAAAATGAATAAGTATTGCAAGTCCTTTAGATGCATAATAATATGGAGATATTTGTACATCCTAAAAAATGGCTTTGTTACTGGAAATCCATACCCCCCATATTAAAATCATAGGTAGAGCCAAATTGTCCTTGTAGACCTTATTATTCTCCATTCCATCAAAGTTTCTTCGAGGTCCTGACCTGTCCAATTGAACCATATACCACAAACTCAAGATGCAAAGTCCCACATCTTACTAATATAAGAGAAAAAAACAAATAAATGATCGTTATTTTCATCACTAATTTTACATAGAGGGGATTGACCAATACCACAACATAATCTTTTAATCAAGTTATCCCATATAGCTACTCTTTTTGAAAGGGACAACCATTAAAAAAAATTGTTTTCATAGGACACTTGAAATTCCATATGGCCTAATACCACCAGTGAAAATCAGGTATCTCTTCTTCCTCTCTAATTACGTATTATCCAATCACTACAAGGAAAACACCCTCTAGTGGAGGTTTCTGCAGAAGCTCCTATAAAAAGATCCCAAATATCCATTTATAGTGGAGGTCTCTAGTAGAGGTGAGTGGATGGAGGTTTATGTTTTTGTACGATGCTTTAATACATTTGAAACGCACTTGTGCACCTTCACTATATATGCACTGATGCACCTAGAAAAATAATGCACTGATGTTGAAATCCGTGTTCAATGCAGAGGAACATATTTTTTATATTTAACCCCAAAACAGAAATAGGTGCATTCGATACATACATACATAGCGGTGTGTAACAAAAATTAACGCACTATTAGTAGCTCAAAAAACCTCTCTAGAAAACTATATATGTTTTAAGAAAAACAAAACTAACATAAAATCAGTGCGTTCTATATACCGAACGCATCACTACATTTATTATATTAGAGCTCCATTGAAAAAAAAAATCTATATTAATAAATCCCTTGACTGTGTGTTCCTTTGTTTGCATGGCACCAATATGTTCTTTACTTAAGGGCACTGAAGAAGGGTGAAATTAAAACAACTATTGGGTGTTCTTTTTTAATATTCTTTAGCGATGCATTTATACCTATAAACCGCACTAGTGCATCTAATACTTTGGAGAATCACATAAGGTTAAAATTAAAAACCTCGACAAAAAATAATTTATTATTCGCTCACGGTGCGTTTAGGTAACTCAACTACACTGGTGCGTTATATATTGGATAGTATTGGAATAGGGTTGAATTTAAAAGTTGTGGGTCAAAATTTGTTATGTTTTATATTGAATAGTAGTTCGTTTAAAACTTGTATATGCACCGATGTGTCCTAGTATTGAGTGCAACATGACAACATAAAAAAATAAAAATTATCGTCTAGTAAAATCATTTTTACTGGCTTTCAATGTCGTAGAGATCATAAGCACCAGTGCAATTCTAGCCTCCTTGAAGCACCCTGCCATCGATGGTTCTATCCATGCTTGAATTTATCTCGTCGGTTTCTCGCTACATGGCTTTGGAATTTCTCCAAACGATGGGAAATTTGGATTTTTGGCCCACGTGGAAACCATGCATCCCAAGTGCGCAAATGTCTGGGTAATGTCTATGTTACCTTCTAATTTTAAGTTTTAGTGGATTAAATTTTAATATTCACCTTAAATATAGTTAGTTTAAAAAACTATAAAATTTCTACGTGGCGTGTTCACCTTGTTCAGCTCACATCGCACCAATGGTGCACCTTGAAAATTTATAGGGCGCATCATTTGTGGGGCTAGTAAACCTTGTCAACTATAACACATTGTTACTATGTTGTGTTATGAGCTGAGTGACGCACCACACAAATGACCAAAACAAAAATTAAACTCCCTGGTGCTTGACTTATAATGGCGTGTTGGTTCCAATAGGCACAACATGCACCGATGCATGGTGTGATTTTAGATGCACCAAGCTAACCACAAACCAAAACCGTGTTTAATTATTCGACTATGTATTGATTCATCACTTTCATCAGTTCCCTGGTGTCATGAGGTACACCAAGCACTGGTGCTTCATATAATTATAGACGCATTGTTTAACCACAAACCAAAACTGTGTTTAATTATTCAACCGTGTACTAGTGAATCACTTATCATCAGTGCACCGGTTCTAGGCACAATAAGCACTAGTTCATGAAGTGATCTTAGATACACCAATCAAATAAAAAACCAAAACCGTGTTTAATTATTCAACCATGTTCTAGTGCATCACTTTTATAGGTGCACCAGCATCGATAGGCACAACAAACATCGATGAGTGATATGATTTTAGATGCACTAATCTAACTACAACCCAAAACTGTGTTAAAATTATTCGACTGTGTTTATTTATTTTTAGAAATACTTCTAAAGTATGTGGTGCATTAATTGTCTAATGGTGCTCTATAGATTTAAAAGCATCGCATGCAGTGCTTCATGTGTTTCTAGGTGCACTTCTATACACCTTCCCATTTTTATACCTCGCATCATTATACACCTTCCCGTTTTTACTCATGACCTCACTGATTGTGTTGCATTAATAGCTAGCATGTATACTCTGGGTAGACTGGACACATGTATATCAAACACCAGGCCTCCATTCTTACTAACACACTATGGTTAGAATTATATATTTTCTAATCATTTTGAAAAATAAATGTTTTTTGTCTTCGATGCATTGATTATCTAGTAGTGCACTATTAGTTGTGTGCTCCAGATACAAAAGCACCGGAAGCGGTGCTTGACAGTGTTTTGGGCGCACCACAATGAAATTTTATGTATTTTAAGATTTTTTCATAATAATAAATAAAATGTTCATTTAATTAAATTTTATGTGTTTTATATATACATGTCTATGTCTATGTAGGACATTGATGGAAGTTATATGTGAATCGAAGACATGAGAAGAGGGAGAAACAACAACACCAACAACATGAGAGAGTGCATATGTACAACATTGTACAAGTGTGTGTGTGTGTGTGTGTGTGTGTGTGAGAGAGAGAGAGAGAGAGAGTGATAGGGACTTGTTTCCTTTGCCCATTATCGATTGTACATGAGACCTATTGAGGCTTGTTGGCCTCCTGAAGTTCTATGAGGAGGATACATCCCTTAAGGGGATATCATCTCTATTGACGTAGTTGATTTGTTATTGGGATCAACATAGACAGGCCTTTTAGATTGGTATCGGTATGTGGTTTCATCCCGCAAAGGAGGATATTTACTTCATCACTGGATATTCAGGAGAGGGGAGGATTTTCCCTAGTTCCCTGATGTGCAAGTTGGTGTTGCAGGGGAGAGTCGGCTTACTTACTCTTAGATATAAGTTATGAGGTCATTAACCTTGCTCATTTCCATGTTTCCAAAGGACAGTTGCATATTGCTACTTTTGATGCAAAGGAGGTTAAGTGTCTCTCTCTTTCACTTACAACGGTGATGCACTCCACCGTCAACGGTGTGCTCCAAATACAAAATCACTAGCATTGATGCTTGACCATGTTTTGGGCGCACCACTATGAAAATTTATGTTTTTTCATATTTTTTCATATTAATAAATAAAATGATCATTTAATTACTTTTTTTATGTTTTATACATACATGCCTGTGTCTATGTATGAGACTGATGAAATTTATATGTGAATCAAAGATGTCAGTAGAGGGAGAAACAACAACAACAACAATAGGAGAGAGTGGATGTGTAGAACATTGTATAAGCATGGGAGGTGAGAGAGAGAGGAAGAGGGACTTGTACCCTCTGCCCATTACTAATAAGACACTAGACTTATTGAGTGTTTTTTGCCTCATTAAAATCTATCAAGAGGCTACATCCGTCATCGGGATCAACATAGAAAATCATTTCAGATTGGTCTCGATATGTGGTTTCAATCCACAAAGGAGGACATTTACTTCATCGCTGGGATATCCAAGAGGGGAGTATTTTCCCTAGTTCCATGATGTGCAAGTTGGGGTCGCAACAAAGAGTTAGTTTTCTTATGCTTAGAGATAAGTGATGAGGTCATTGACCCTGCTCATTTCCAGGTTTTCAGAGGATAGTTGTGTATTGCTACTTTCAGTGCAGAGGAGGTTAGGTGTCTCTTTCTTTCACTTACAATGGTGACACACTCCACCACTAATGGGAAACACATTACTTTCCCTCTATTTTATTAGGATGAATGTTTAGTGCGTAGACATAGACACATTAGGGGGTCTATCATTTTTTTGAGGAAGTTTTGCTTTACTCTGGATCGATATCATGCACATATTGAGGTGTTAGAAAGCAGGATCACAAAGAAATAACAATAAGAAATAAACAAGACACAAATAGTATAACAAATTACAAGATATACACATATATAACATGGTTCACCCAAGATGGGCTATGTCCACACAGAAATTGCCAGTCCTTTATTATTATTTCGTTTAACAAAATGAAGGGATACAACCTGTAGCAACCCCGTTGCACTTCCTCTTCACTCTCTCACAGTCTCTCTCACACAATCACATAGTGTTTTACAATACTAAAATACAATACACAGTCGTATTACAATGACTTCCTTTTATAAAGGGAATACCATGGGAAAATACCACATGGTTGTTAGGATATTTAGACACTTAGGAGTTAGTTAAGATCAACTTGTGTAATATATCCGTTAGGTAAAAGTGTGTTTCTTTAGTATGCATTTGTAAATATTCTAATCCGACGGTCACGATATGTTCTAGACATAGAGTGATCCGACGGTTCAACTTCTCTTAGATCATACCTACCATTGATCTGTGGCTTAACACCTGATTGGTCTATGATCTCTATTTAAAGAGCATAGAGGGTCCTTGGCTAGTTGATCGATTATGAAAAGCTCATGTAATTTTATTTCTTTTGCATAATAAATTGCTCCAAGTAGCTATTTGGCTGGGGTTGTGGACTGTTTCCCTCTCAAGGGTTTTAACCACGTGAGAAACATCGGTGTGTTGATCTGTGATCTATTTGTGTGAAGCGGTTGCTCAAGGTGTTTGGTCTTTTGGGAGTACCTTGTGTACCCGAACATGGTATCAGATCTTTTATGAAGATCCGCTTTCGGTTTTGATCAAGATCTGGAACCGGTGTTGCCAAAACTTTGAAAGGGTTTCTGGTTCTAGATTTTCTGTACATTTTTTGGCCTATGAGAGCTATTCCATTGCATCTGAAGCATCGTTTCCATTGGGAAATAGTTTTTCGTTTCACCAAAAATCGTTTCCGTTTGTTCCAGAAACACCCATTTCGGCAAATCTAAAGGTATAATGTTACAGTGACGGATTTGTTTTTTCTTAAATATCTCATATATTATCAGTTTTATATTAGATCTTTTTTTGTTTTAGTCTTGGACTTTTGCCTTCCCTCACTGTGTATGCTCTTTGCCATGCACCTTGCGCGATCGCGGCGAATCAGAAACAGTAAGGAAAAGTTTTTTTTCTTGTCTTCTCGGCTACGTATGCTCTTTGTCGTGCAGCTTGTGCGATCACGGCAAATCAGAAACAGCAAGAAAACTTGAAAACATAGACTTTCAGGGTAAGCTAACCAAGATCTAACCCCATTGTGTGGAAAAAGTTTTTTTTTTCATTTTTTTTGTGATTTGCAGGAAAAAAAGGCAAGCACGGAGAACAAGAGAAAAGAGTAAAAAAAAAAACCCTTCCTCTTTCCATTCTTTTACGTACCTTTTAAACTTAGCTCACTTGGTCCAAAGTTGTTTTATTCCTTAATAGGTCTTGAGTTCAAGTCTTATTAAGCTACTTTTTAATGCATGCAATTTCTATTTTCAAGTTACTTTATTGTAAAAGTGCATCTCACATAAATAAAATAAAATAAAAAGTGAGTCACTTAAGTCTTTTAAAATAAAATAAAAAGTGAGTCACTTAAGTCTTTTAATTTATTGCCGCACTATTTAAAAGTAAAATTATTGTAAAAGTGAACCTCACTTATTCTACAAAAGTGATTCACTTCAAAGCAACTTTATTGTAAAGTGATTGTCAAAGGTTGATCTTGGGAAGAGGGGGGTTCTTTTTTTTTAGTTGGTCAAGTTAATATCTGCCACGTCACTATTGGGGACATCTTCAACATTTTCTTTGATTAAGCATAACTTCATCATCCAGAATCAATTTTTAGTGCCATTTTTTTTAAACAACATATTTTTTCAAGCTCTTTGCAACCAGACAGTTAGTTTCTATTTTTTGAGCCATTATTTTACAGTATGGCCACCCCCTGTGATATTATACTTACAAGTTCTAACTATTTCTCATGGAAATCTCGTATGGAGGATGTTCTACGAAGTAGGGGACTTTTCAGGATAACCTCAAGGAAAGAAACAGAACCCAGTGATGATGATAAGAAAATTAAATGGGCAAATAGATGTGATGAAGTTCGTGGATTGATTGGGATGTCAATCTCTACTGATTTGCGATTCCACATATATGGAATTGATGAACTTGATAAAGCTTGGGAAAATTTGGAATCTGTGTTTGGTAAACACAATGAAATTCGAGGTCATCAACTCTTGGTACTCATCCATCATGACATCTCTCCATACTAAATGTTGGGAGGCCTCCTCAAAAGTAGAAGGCTCAGAATCTCGTGTACTAGCCACCAACAACATGCCCAATCTGTCAGGCATCTTGATGGCCCTCCCCTCATCCCTCCATATCCCAGCCTTTAGAGATCCTTCAAGGTCTCCCGAAGCCACTTAGGCTTCATCTTCCCTGAAGGTTCTTCCCACACTGGCATGTCCTCATCTAAAGAACTACCAGAGCTCGAAACCCCAGTCACCTATGAACTTGAAGCTAGTGTGCCAACACCAGGTGTACCCTGTAATCCTGATCCTGATCCTGATCCCAATCTGTTATAGCTGATTTTACCACTCTAGGTGAATCACTCTGTTATGACCTTCCCCTGTCCCTTTGCAGACTCCTTAGACACCTTGGACCATTTTTTGTCCTTTGATGTTTCCTAGACCATCCCTATAAACATGTGAAAAATTATACACACGACTTTTAAACCCCTAATCGCGTATATACGCAGTTTTGACCCCTAAAACCGCGTACATCGGGATGTGTACAAAATCCAAATCCTTTTGGAGTTTTCCTTGACATGGATCTAACTCACTTGACTCCTAGCCTTCCATATGCCTTGAGATCGCTCGGATTCAACCTTTCATTACCCCTTTGAAAAGCTATATAAGGAACTCTTTGGATACATTGATGACATAAGAGAATTGAGAGCAAAGAAACTACAGTCCATTGTTGCCGGAACTTGTGCTTGAGTCTACATCCCTTTGTCCCTTGGAGCACTTTTGTGTTCTTCCCAAGCTTGCCTTTTGCTTGTGAGCTTTCTATTAAGAGATGGAGGATTGAGGTGGTGGAGGCCCAAGTGGGGGATTCAGTTTCTCTAATTTGCAGACGTGCCGACAGAGGTTGTATCCATATATCCATATTTGATTTCTATTGCATATTGGAAAGGATTGATTTCTAGATTCAAGCTGTTTGTTGTGGTACCCCAAGCCATAGGAATTTCTCTCCGTAACAGAATTGGCGACTCCGTTAGGGACATATAGCAGTCCCAGATACATAAGAGTACAATGGCCATCAAGTGGCATGATATGAGTGGTAGAGCTTGACCTTACATGGGTACCCTAGTTAGCGCCTTATTTGCATTTGGTTCCCATGCTGACATTGTGTCCCTTAGGGTGTGGGAGTCCGTTGTATAGTATTGCCATGACATTTCACAAGAGCCTCATACTCCTTTTAATATTTTGCTGGCCTATTTCCCTCAGGACTCCCTTATGTCAAGTTGTAATTGCATTATCATGAGCTTTTCCTGCCTTATTGAGCCTTACACTGGCTTCCCTGACATTGAGTTTCATCCATATAGCCTGAGCTTGTCTCATGTCTAGCCATGCAAAGCCATTTTATATATCCTTTACAGCTTGACTCCCTATTTTTTACCGGGAGGGGCTTTTCCCCCAAGTGTCGCTATCCTACACATGTATCCTTACATTGAGCATAGGTATGTTCCACTGCTTGGAACTAGTTTGTTTGCCCATATGACACTCGTCTCCTCCTAGTCTGTAACTATAAAGCAGTTTTATTCTTTTTCAAGCTTTTTAAATATTTGAAAAAGTCCAAAAAAAATCAAAAAACCAAAAAGCCAGACAAGGAAAGATGTTATCTTTTGGCAGCTTTCGAGTCGTGTTGCCTTTGAACAGAGCACTGTATATCACATCCATTGGTTGGGTTTATAGTTTGACTTTAGGAGCTGTACTCATTTATCTGAGTTTATCTCCATCGACTGGTTAAGCTTCCAGTCCCCATAGAGCCTCTGTCGATGCCTCCTATGTCGCAGAGATGTCCCAGGTTTGTATATCGAGTCTATGCTGCCTTTATTCAGTCACCATTCATCGTTATGCTCTTGTTCGAAGGAAGTTGAAACCTGAGTCGGCCATTCCTCAGTTATCTTGACTTTGCATGTCGGCCATTCCTGGTACAGTTACTGGTTTGTGCACATTATGATCGAGTCCTTCCACATTATACATCTTTGTTGAGTACCTCGTGTTGGATGATGGGGGATGCCTTAATGCCCTCCTTCCAGCGGATTTCATCCCATCGACTTCTGATCATGTATTCTGGGATTGGAATCTAGAGTCATTTTTTAGTGCCTTGAGACTTGCAGTCATCAGTGGCAGGTTCTCTCGCCATCGACAGTTTTTGGGAATACATCAATGTCCCCTGATCGATGGATCCTCTCAAGTGTTCGACCTCAACACATTTATTCACACTTGTTAGTTTGCACTCTAGTACCTTGATTCCCATTTTCATTATTGGTGGGTGATCTCGCGTCTGTTAACAATATACATCAATGACCAGTAATCAAATGATGGACTACTATGTTCGACCTCGACACCTCTATTCACATAGTAGGACATGTACTCATAACGGTTTGTGTAGAAGACCTTCCAGATTGGTGGCATCTCTTATATTCTACCTCCTTGATCGTGCCAGTGTTCATGAGATTTCAGCTCTCGTGACTTGATTCCAGTATATGTCAGACATTTCTAGCTATTATGGAGATCTTGATCCATTATATATCTTATGCCATTGTGGAGATCATGATCCTTTGTATATCTTCATCATGGAGATTCTGATCTGTGTATATTGTACATGGCGATGACCACTTATGTGATATTTTGTATCATGCCTATTCATGGCCATTGTACTCTTATGTATCTGGGACTGCTATATGTATTTGTAGTTATGTGCAGAGTTGTATCATTGTACTATGTTGATTGGGTGCCTGGTCTTCCATTTGGGATCCTTCATCACTCCACTTCTGGGATGGACTTATAATGTATTTCGTCCATCGTATGACCCCTCTGATCTCACACATTAGGGGGCATCTGTTATAGCTGATTTTACCACTCCAGGTGAATCACTCTGGTATGGCCTTCCCCTATCCCTCTGCAGACTCCTTAGACCCCTTGGACCATTTTTTGTCCTTTGATGTTTCCTAGACCATCCCTATAAACATGTGAAAAAAGATACACACGACTTTTAAACCCCTAATCGCGTATATACGCGGGTTTGACCCCTAAAACCGCGTACATCAGGATGTGTACAAAATCCAAATCCTTTTGGAGTTTTCCTTGACATGGATCCGACTCACTTGAATCCTGGCCTTCCATATGCCTTGAGATTTCTCGGATTCAACCTTTCATTACCCCTTTGAAAATCTATATAAGGAACTCTTTGGATACATTGAAGACATAAGAGAATTGAGAGCAAAGAAACTATAGTCCATTGTTGGTGGAACTTTTGCTTGAGCCTGCATCCCTTTGTCCCTTGGAGCACTTTTGTGTTCTTCCCAAGCTTGCCTTTTGCTTGTGAGATTGCTATCGAGAGATGGAGGATTGAGGTGGTGGAGGCCCAAGTGGGGGATTCAGTTTCTTCGATTCGCAGACATGCCGACAGAGGTTGTATCCATTGTAATCTCCAATTTTATATTAATAGAAATATCTTTTCCTGTCCAATAATGTATGTTTGAATGAATATTTTATCCATGGATGATTTCAAATGCTTATACATTGTTGATTATATATGCTAGAATAGATCTAACACCAATATATATAGTATGCTTGTCTTGTTTACTTGTTGTTGAGGAAGTGATTCATCAATTCAAGCTGAAGTTGGAAAGCTCAACAGGGATCTACTTCAACAGTCCAGAATAAGGTACGAGGTCTGATCCTTTAGTGTTAGATATTTGATTTCTATTGCATATTGGAAAGGATTTATTTTTGGGAGTCAAGCTGTCTGTTGTGGTACCCCAAGCCATAGGAGTTTCTCTCCGTAACACAATCCCCTGTAAGGTGTACCTGTATTAGTAGATCCATCACCTATCCCCAAATACCCTACTGGCCTGACCATTGAACCTATTGAACTTGTGCCAACACTCTGCGGTCCTGTAACCCCGAAAACCTGTCATCATGTCTGCTGCGTAGATGGAACCTGAGGTACAGGGACCTACTGCTCTCTCTACTCTGACTCTCTCGACTTCCTGAAGGCCTGCTCGTCAAACTTCACATCCCTTCTCACTACCACTTTCCTCTGAGAGGGAAGGTAAATGTGGAAAGCCTTCGCAGTCTCATCATAACCCATGAAGATGCCCTTTTTTGCAATGGGCTCCAACTTTGTCCTCTTCTCTGAAGGGACATGAGAGTAAGTAAGACTACCAAATATACGAAAAATGGCCAACTTCTGGCTTCTTGCCTGAAAAGCACTCCTTAGGTGTCATATTCCCCACTGCCCGATGGGGACTCCTGTTCTGAAGATATACAACGGTGTTGCAAGCCTCAGCCCAAAGAAAGAAAGGAAGTGACTGGTCATGTAGCATAGCTTGGGCTGCTCCAATAATGGACTTGTTCTTCCTCTCTGCTACTCAATTCTACTCTGGAGTATATGAAATTGTCAACTGTCTCCTAATCCCCTCTTGTCTGCAAAATCCATCAAACTCCTTGGAGGTATACTCACCCCCATTATCCAATCTCAAGACTCGGATCTTCCTTCATGTTTAGTTCTCCACAAGAGCTTTGAACTCTTGGAACCTCTGCAAGACTTCCTCAGACTTCTTGCTCTTCGGAAAGTAGATCCAGGTCTTCCTGGAATGGTCATCAATGAATGTCACATAATACTCGTATCCTCTCAAGGACACAGAAGACATAGGTCCACATAAGTCTGAATGTATCAAGTCAAGGGTACCTATTGACCTGCTATCACTGCTCGAAAAAGCAGTCTTGGTGTACTTTCCTAAAGCACACCCCCTGCACACATCACTCTGCCCTGTGTTGAACTCAAGTAACCCTGTAACCATCTGTCTCAACAACCCCAAGGCTGGACGACGCAAGTGAGCCATCCTCCTATGCCAAATCTCACACAACTCACTGTCGCTGCTACTTGCTAAAGCATACTAAGGCTGAAACAAGAACCTATACAGTTTCCCACATCTCGCTCCAATGGCAACTGAAGCAGATGGTCCTGCAGTATTGGGAAACATATGCATGTATCCATCTAGGATAGACACCCCGAGACCCTGATCCTCAATCATGGAAACTGACACTAGGTTCTTCTTTAGCCCAGGTACATACAATACATCCCACAATACCATGGGACTCATGGACTCCCTCTGAAATGTAATGGTCCCATGTCCAACTGCACTAACTACTGAGTCATCTACCAACACAACCTCAACATTTGTCTCTGCCTGTGAAAGCTCAGAGAACTTCTCACGAGCACCTGTCAAGTGGCTCGAGGCTCCACTATCTATGTACCAAGTGTTGGAAGTAAATGCACTGTAAGAACTGTCTGTCACATAGGAAAACTCCCTCTGTCTGTCAACATCCGCATTGGTGAGAATGGATGCTCTCTCTCTCTCTCAATTTGCCCAGTGCATAAAGAAAACTCTCTCTGAAATCGTGCTGCAAAATCATCGATCTCAGCTGAAGCGATTGTCTGTTGCTGCTTCGTATTCTTCTTGTTCGGACATGTAACAGCATAGTGTCCCATCTAGTGACATGCAAAGCACTTCATAATGCTCATATCCTTCTTCTGGACATCCTAGTGCTGCTTGGCCCCACCCTTCTTGGGACCCTTCTTGCTCTTCTTCTTCCCCTTTGTTGTCAATGCCACATCCTCCTAATCTCCCCTAGTAGTAGAACCATTGCACTGTAAGAAACCCCTCCGAGTCTCCTCCTGAATAAATTCATCACATACTATGTCCCATTCTGGTAAGTTCTCTCTGGCTACCAACCCCTGAACAAACACAACCCAAGGTGTAGTCACCCCATTTAGGGCTATCCACACTAACTTAGGACTAGTAATCGCCTCACCAATAGCTGCAAGCTCATCTCTCACCTGAGAGATCCTAGTAAGATAAGTCATACACATCTCACCTTTGACAATATTGATGTTTTTCAGCTTCTCCCTAAGCACCATCTTCCTGATTTCATTAGTACTATGAAACAACCCGGTCAAAGCACTCCACATCTCATGTGCATGATCCTTCCCGGAAATGTGAGGAATAACATGATCTTTAACAACATCCAAGATAATCCTCATGGCTTTAATGTCCTTTTTCACAAAGGCAGTATGTGCTGCCACATCAGTGGTAGCACTTGGAATGACAATGGGGTGAGCAGTAGTGTTGTTAACTGTCTCATCCCACAGCTCATTCTCTCTCAACAAAAGCACTATTGTGGACTTCCATGAGACAAAGTTTCCAGCCCATCTAGTCTATCTCCACTTCTCAAC
Source organism: Pseudotsuga menziesii (assembly GCA_001517045.1). NCBI lineage: Eukaryota > Viridiplantae > Streptophyta > Pinopsida > Pinales > Pinaceae > Pseudotsuga > Pseudotsuga menziesii. The sequence goes on from LPNX010437645.1 coordinate 184,081, forward strand.
CCAATGGAAGTCATTTTCCCCAAAGAACAAGTTTCAGCAAAATGTACTACTGTCACAAATGTTTTCTCTGAATTCTGGAAATGACTGATTCTCTGCTAAAAAATTAGTTTTCTGCCCAACCTTGTTTTGATACCATGTAGATTTTTCTCAAGTTTTCAGCCACCGGTTTCAAGTAAAAATTGTCTTAGTTTATTTCATTTTCAGAAATTAACATGCTGGAAATAAACATGAATTTTTCAGACTTAAAACGCTGCTGTAAATTAAATCTTTTACTGACAGAAAGTAAATATTCAGCACGCCATTCAAACACACAGCACTTGGAATTTTCGGCCAATGGCCCTGGAAAAACCCACTAGGGGAAAACCAGTCAAAGAGAGAGAGAGAGAGAGAGTTTTTATTAAGCTGCTGGAAAAAATCAGACATTCATTTTACAGTCAAAATCAAACTTATCTCAACCAACAGACTGTCTCGTTTTCCGTGCATGAGCTGCCTTGATTTCTGTACAATATTTCTTCCTCGAAAATAGTGCCAAATCAGATGCAATCTCAGTTCAGCCCTTGATTTTCATGCTCAGCCCATGATTTTCAGTGAATAATAAATGTTCAGCCCTTGATTTTCATGCCCACACTTGCAGAAAATCCATACAGTGTGGACATCATTAAATGTTGTTGTACACCTCGAAAAGCATGCCTGGAAATTACTGCCTGCTACCTCGAAATGTGTGCTTGTTCCTTCCTCGATTTCTATGCTGACGCTAACCTTGGAAACTGTGCCCAGACCGTATAGTATGGATGCAATAAATGTAGCTGTATAGTTTCTTGAAATTCGTGCCTACATTAAATGCAGTCCATACAAACTCCTCAACACTCGTGCCCACAATAAATGCAGTCCGTACAACCTTGGGATCTATGCAAATAATAAATGGCTTCCTAAAAAATCATGCCCACCAAAAACCCTTCAGCAGGCAGTCTCGATATTTGTGCCCTTCTCTCTTCTTCAGCGCTCTCTCGTTCAATCTTCTCACAAGAATGAATTCATTTTTCCCTTTCCTTGCTTTTTGCTTCTCAACCCTAGGTAGGTGAAGAGATCTCAATCCAATGGCTAAGAATGAATTAGATCAATGGTTGAAATTAACTGCACATATTTTATTTCTAAATTATTAATTTCACTCACCCATTTAAATTTATCAAAAACCGACTTTAGACATTAAAGTCAAATTAAATGTCACTTAAGTCATATAGTGCGAGGTTCACTTTATTTCCCCATTCACTAAGTGACTAAAGGCTAAAGTCACTTAGGGGAACACTTCCCTAGGTACAAAACTAACAATTGTTAGCTAGTGATAAATGTTTGTATCTATAAATGTTGTCATGACATACTGTTGCACTTAATTACACACACACGGTTTGCGATTAGTTACATAATCACACATTTACTTCAGACTTTGTTGCTAGTTAGCTAACGTATTGTTGGATAGACAAATACATTTGTATCCAATGAAAAATCATGTTGACTTTGTAATGCTGCTATGCTATGAATGATGACTGAAACATGCTGGTGTTTATTTCTTGTAATATGGTAATGCATACTACTGTCATAAGTAACTTGCTCACATGGTACTAATGCATTGGCTTATGTTTGTCCTGCCACTATTGTCATAACATCTGGTGCACACTGTTGGACATGTACTTTAAAATTATTTAACTCTAATGAACACATTGTTGACAACATTTATTTCATGACATTTCAACTTACAAGTAATTGGTTATTAGTTGGATGATACTTATTGTGATGTTGTTTACTTACTTATCATTGAATAGATTGCACTATTAAAGTGAAATTGACGACCATACAAGTAAACCTCACATACACACATAACACAACTCCTTTACTCATTCGTTATACTCCATTAGGCACTAATCACCGACAACCTCAAAAGATGATAATTTGGTGTTTAGTGTCTTACCAGAGTTGCAAATACGACTCTCCCCTAGGAGGCTTAGGCTTCCGAAGTAGTTGGGTGAAGTGACTAAGTTGACAATGGTCACTTTCCCCTCACATGCTTGCCGGTGATTTGGATTGCCATTTCAACTGGTAACAGGGACCACTATATTCAACATTATTTGGAATCAAGGATAATTTTAGGGCTGAATTTTAGCCCAGTGGGCTATTTTTCCATGTTTTTCTCCCAAAAAATATTCGCCATTTTGCATTTTTTGAAGCCCTGTTTCGCCCAATTTTGATGGGGTAAAATTTTTTCACCCTAAAAATCGCCAAATTATTATATAAACGATATAAAATCCTTGGAAATTAAAATATTTTTTGGAAGATATCACCAATCATTTTATAGTTGGCGTTTTAAGAATTGGTAATATTCGCCAACATTTATACACTTTTAATTAAGTATGGTTCCTTAAAATCATCCCTGTTTGGAATGTAAGAAAAAGTTGGTAAGAGCCCGACATCTACATAACTATCTACACTTATATTTGTAGAACCATCATCAATTCTTTCATCCTTTTTAAGTAGGTATTGACTACTTCCATGGCTTTCAACTCCATAAATCAGATCAATAGATTTATCTAGCAAAAGTGTTTGAGAACAACGTAAAAGTGTTTGAGAACAACGTTTAAGTGTTTTTTCAGTACACCTGTGGCCACATTTTCATCTTTATTGACATGAAAACTGGATAGTGATATGGAACTGTATGCGCCATTCAATTTAATGTCCAAGACATCAATCCCATCATTTTCATGTCCTTTACTAGGTTTTTCTTGCAAGCTTTGAAAATTGGGCTGGGATTTAATTTCCAAGTCTTCTTCTTGGGAGGTTTCTAGTTTTCTTTGTTGGCTTATTTCATTGAAGGTCTTGTCAACAACTTCTTCATTCAATTGTTCCCTACGGTCAAGTACTTCTTCCATTTCCCTCCTAAATCGATCGAAGATATCATCCAATTCTTCTTTAAATGACTTCATGGTTAATGTAAGAGTTTAATAGTTAATTAATAATAAATCCAATTAACTATTAAAAATTATTGATAATAATTATTATTATTTTATAAATAATAATAATGCTATATATATATATATATATATAGTTTATTTTTTGGGGTGAACTTGGGAATTAGGGCTTAATAAAACCTTGTGTGGTTTATAAAACCAAGGGTTGGTTTTATAAACTGTGTGTTGTTTTTTTGTTCTTTGTTCTTTCCCCTTTTTATGGGATCTTCTTCTCTTCTTTTTTCTTTTTCTTTTTAACTTTCTCTTTTTTTTTAACTTTGTGTTTTTGTTTTTTACAAAATAATTATTTTATTCAAATTGATGGCCAAAGGTCCAAATTCAAGCCCAAGAAGGGGCTCTGATACCACTGTAACACCAAATCTGAGTGTTATTGGAAAATCGTATCTGGATGTTAAAGAAGAGAATCCATCTTTAGTAATATATATATATATATATATATATATATATATATATAGAGAGAGAGAGAGAGAGAGAGAGAGAGAGATAAATGTTGAATAAAATAGATGATGAAATTATACAATTGGTAGCCACCATTTATATGGCTTACGCACCTATTGGGAGGAGTCGTGTCCTCATAACAATAATAGTAATTATTAGTTGATTAGTAATTTATATATTATGTATGTATTATGTATTATGTATTATCCTTATTATTATTATTATTATTATTATTTATGTAACAAGAAACATAAAAACCCAACAAAAATCAGACTCAACCTAACATGGAACATTAGAGTGGTCAAAGAACAGTAGTCTTCAAAGTGTTTGATGGAAGTTCCAAGCCAGAGTACATGAACAGTCAACATTTAAAATTAGTACAAAACTAGCAGGGACATTACAATATGAGAAAGAAACAATGGCCATTCTACATGCAGTTGGCACATGGTAACCGTTTCTCATAGGGTGACGCTTCTAGATCAAGACAGATCATCATAGCCTAAAGTATTTTTTGGAGCAACGATTGTCATCCATTGAACAACAAAAATGTGTCACCAAAATGCTTGGTTATTATTATGAGATCATTTACAGAAAGGGAAAAGACAATGTTGTGGCAGATGCCTTGTTGAGGAAACATGAGGAGGAGGGATCACTCTTTTCCTTATTCTCTGTAGTACCTAAATGGTTAGAGGAAGCACGCCGGGAATGGATAACAAATGCTATTACATCTCGGCTCATCAAGCGCCTCGAAGAGGATCCCAACCCTCCCCAATGTTACACTTGGCAGCAAGATACATTGCAATATAAAGGTTGTCTTTTTTTTGGTAACTAAATCCACCTTAAAACAACCAATATTAACTTAGTTGCATTCATCTCCTCTTGCAAGTCACTTGGGATTTTAGAAAACTTATGAATGTGCAAATTCTTTTGGTAAGGCGTGAAAATGGATATCCGTATTTTTGTAGCAGAATGTGATACTTTCCAAAGAAAAAGGGGTGAGGCAATAAAGACTCCTGGGACATTGCAACCATAACTAATCCCAACCATTATTTGGACCGATATTTCCATGGATTTTATTGTTGGTCTTCGGAAAGCAAGTAACAAATCAATCATTATGGTGGTAGTTGATTGGCTTTCCAAATATGCTAATTTTTGTGGTCTCCAACATCCATTTACCTCGACAATGGTTGCCCAATTTTTTAGACCAAATTTTCAATCTCAATGTCATGCTTGCCTCCATTGTGTTAGACTGTGATACCGTTCACCAACAAATTTTGGCAAGAACTATTTAAACTATAGGGCACCCAATTGCAAGTGAGCACCTATTATCATCCTCAAACAAATGGCCAAACAAATACAGACAACAAGTGTCTTGAAACCTATTTGAGATGTTTTGCATCCAAAAAGTAGCATCAGTGGGCACAACTGTTGAAATATTGTAACTTCGAAGAATATTCTAAATGTATTTTATTGATGTACCCCAAAGGAGATGTCTTATTCCTTCGTCGGGATGTTACTATTGTATTTGGTCATCATAGAGTCATGAGGTATAACATCCATTGCAAGTCGGGTCAATAGTACCCTAATGAATATAATATAATATTGTTTTGAGTCTTCCTAGGTGAAGTCGGCCCAGTCAATTTAGTGGCCTGACTTGTTAAGTTAAAAGTCAAGTGACAAAAAGAGTATAAATAGAGGAGCTTTGTTCCTCATTTGAGCACACATACTCGCTTGTGTATAGCGCATAGGAGAGAGAGAGAGACATACTAACAAGGAGGAGGATCATCTGTTTTGGAGTTTTATCTTATACATCTATATAGAGAAAGTTTTGCTGGGTTATCTTACCCTTGAGGGTTTTTCAGGATAAATCTGTGTCTATCTTGTGATTGTGTTTCTTTTAGTGATTCTGCATATGCTACTGTTGTGAATTTGGATTAAACACTAATGATATCTAGATAAGCATATGAAATCTTAACATGATATCATAGCTAGCCTGAATAGAACAATTTTCACAAGGTGAACTCTCTCTCCTCTCCCTCCGGCAAGAAATTAGGGTTTCTCCAAATTTTGGGATTTTGAAGATTCACTTACATAGAAATTTGTGCCTCCCTAGAGTGCATCTATTGATTTATAGATCGAATTTTTTGAGTGGGTGAATCTTTGGATAAATCCAAACCCTAGTTTGGCCCTTCACCAGAAAACTGCAAGAAACCAAAACCAGAATCTGCAGAAACTGAAATCTCACAAGCAAGTTTTGAAGGGTGAAGATTTTGAATCTCCAGAAACCAAGTGGACCAACCAACTTGCCTCAGTCATGCACATCTCCTGGTAAGGTCAATTGACTTTTCATTTTGAGAAATTTCAATTTTTATTGACATCCTGGATAAGATGGCCCCAAGCACTAAGTTTGAGGACAAGCCGTAAGGCATAGAAAACTTTCGAGCATGGAACTATAGGATTGGTCTCATTCTTAGAGAGAATGATCTTGAAAAATACATCAAAGATGAAGTTGTAGAACCAGAAGAAGATGAAGTTAAGGAGAAGCACCAGAAGGACCTAATCAATGCAACGAGGATCATTGTTGATTCTATCAAAGATCAATTGATCTCTCAAGTGTCATCTAAAGAGACACCAAAGCAAATGTATGATGCCCTTTCCAAAATGTATGAGGGAAATAACATCAACAAAAAGATGAATTTGAGAGCTCAACTGAAGGGTACCAAGATGAGTAAAGGAGAATCCATTCAAAATTACTTCACAAGGGTCTCCTAGTTCAAGGAACAACTAGATGCCATTGGAGACTCCCCTAATGAAGATGAACTAGTTATGATTGCTCTCAATGGCCTCACTAGACCTTGGGATTCATTCATACAGACTATGTGTGCCAGAAAAGAAAGTATGAAGTTTGACATTGTATGGAAAGAGTGCATCCAAGAGGAAGCTAGAGTAGATAACAGAGAAGCTCTATTTAAAGAAGATGTTCAAGTTCCAGCCACCCATACCAGAAGAAGAAGACAATCAATTTCAAGAAGGAAAGTCACAAGGAGTATAGACCTCCCAAGAAGTTTCAAAGGAAAAGAGAAAACAGTTAGAAGAAAGACTAGTCCAAATATCAATGTTATAACTGTCATAAGATAGGACACCTTGCCAAAGAGTGTCCATTGAAGAATAATAGTAACAAAATACATCATGCTCATCTAGCTGAAGATGAGGATGAAGAAGAAGAAGAAGAAAGACCTTGAAAGAGACAAGCAGAAGAAGAAGATGTAGAAGAATATGTACTATTCTCTGCACTCTCTGGGTCTGTAATACCTAGAGAAGATACATGGCTTATTGATAGTGGTGCTTCAAAGCACATGATAGAGAAGAAACAAACTCCATCAAGACTTGAAGAGAATAACTCTCCTCAGAAAGTATCATTAGGAGATGACAATCAATATCCCATCAAAGGCATTGGTGAATCAAACTACAAGCTTGAATCTGGAACCTCCATCAAGATGAAGGAAGTACTATATGTACCAGGTTTGAAAAAGAACTTACTTTCCATCTCATCATTAGATAAGAAAGGATATAGAGTTTCTTTTATAGATGGACAAGTACTCATGTGGAACAAAGGAAAGAAAATTGAAGATGTTGTGGTCATTGGTGAAGAAGGAGGATTGTACAAACTAAAAGGGACATCCAGAAACCATAGTTATCAGAACCGGACCGGTAGTCAAACTGGTTGACCCTGAGAACCGGAACCGGACTAAAACCGGGAAAAAAACCAGATCACAAAACCGGTTCACCAAAAATATATTAAATATTCAATTTTTGAAAAATTATATCTATATTCATGGGCATCCATGTGAATTCAAATCATTATACACAAATATGCGAAGTTTCTCATGTATATATCAAATAAGAGTGCATAGAACCAAAATAGCATCGAGTGCAATCCATGTCTAAATCAAAATACATCAACCAAAAGGCTCTAAATGGCTTATAGAGTCCATATTTACCAGAAAAAGGGCTCATGTATGTATTTTGTTAGGTGCGATACTGAACATATTTTATATTTCACTTGGAACATATGTCTAACAAGCTGAGGAAACTGTTGTTGCTGAAAGGGTTGTTTTAAGGCTGCTATAACAGATTATCACTTTGGAATATGCCCACAAAAGTTTCCTTTAACTACATAGTTAACTCAAAATTGTTGTGAGGGTTGTTCAAACCCTTTTTACTGTTGTAGATAACTGTTGTTAGGTGTATTTTATTGTTGTTTTTTGTTAGGATATTTAGATACTTAGGAGTTAGTTAAGATCAACTTGTGTAATATATCTGTTAGGTAAAAGTGTGTTTCTTTAGTATGCATTAGTATGCATTTGTAAATATTCTAATCCGACAGTCATGATATGTTATAGACATAGAGTGATCCGACGGTTCAACTTCTCTTAGATCATACCTACCATTGATTCATGGATTAACACTCGATTGGTCTATGATCTCTATTTAAAGAGCATAAAGGGTCCTTGGCTAGTTGATCGATTATGAGAAGCTCATGTAACTTTCTTTCTTTTGCATAATAAATTGC
>LPNX010437669.1:782-11322 GCA_001517045.1 Pseudotsuga menziesii
TTCTCCTTCTCACTCCTCCTACCTCTACTTCCCCTCCTCCTACTCCTCATCGTCCCCCTAATCTTCCTCCTCCACCTACCTCCCCACCTGCCTCACCTCTTATTATTCCTCCTCCTCTTCTTCTTCACATACACAATATAACATGACAAAAAAGACCATATTTAAATAAGATCTAACATAGTAATCATTAATCCTTTGTTATGTTTATAAATTTGAGTAGTATTAACGTGGTTTATTAGTTAGTAATGCATAAAGAAAGAAATTTTGACTATCCGCCATTACTAATAAAACTTATACATTTAGTTTGGACAAAAATATAATATATACATTTAAAAAATATTTATCTCTAATATTTGTATATTTAAAAGCTATTTATAGAAACATATAACTATATTACCAATATAGTCAATAAAAAAATTGGAATGAATAGAGATGTATCACATATGAAGTTGTATTTTCATCTTTGTGTTTGTAGGATTAAAAACACAAATTAATATTGGAGTCTTTAAACTAATTAATACCCTAAAATAATTAATACTGTTTACATACTTTACAAACATATACACAATATACAATTTATTTTTTAAATATAATATATACATTTCAAAAATATTTATATATCTAAACATTATTAATAAAACATATAAATATATTACCAATATAGTCAATAAAAAATTTCAAATGAATAGAGAGGTATGCCGTATGAAGTTGTATTTTCATCTTTATGTTTCCAGGAATAAAAGCTTAAATTATTATTGCAATCTTTAAAATAATTAAAACTTTTGACATACTTTACAAACCAATAAAAAATCTAATTTATTTTTTTGAGGTATTTTACAAATAATTAAAAAAAATATAAGTTTTTGGCCGACACGTTTTTGACATATCTTACAAAAAAATTTAAAAAATATACAACCTTTTGACATTCTGAAAATAAAAATAAAAAATATGAATTTCCTTAATGTAAAAGTATTTTGTTAATAGAGAAGTATATTAAGCCCTATGCTCTTGAAGAAAATTTCATTAACATATAGACCTATACCCATAAGCATAAAATATTGCGCTCTCCAAATGGCTTCCATTTCCATTAATGTGAGCAACACTTATTTTGGCATCTTTTTATATAAAATTCCATTATCACTATTCATGAAACCTAGTTTTAACTGAAATAGATATTCATAAAATTGGGTTTTTACTTGAACAAACATTTTTTATTGAACAATGAATCTCAAACAACAGATATAAATTTGTCTATGAAGTAGGTAGACAATATGACCATATCACCTGAGATTTCTTTTTGCATAATAATATATATATAGTAACCAACATAGCATGCAACTACTTAATGAAAATATAGCAATATACTATATAGTTCTTGTACTGGTTCAATAACTGTATAATTAAAATTTCCTTTAGATTCATATGTTCATTATGGAGCTGACTAAATCAGAGTCTCAAATACAAAGTTCAAACAACATATACAACTATGCTGATGCATAAAAAGCAGAAAAGGGTTTTGTAAACTATGTTGATGTATGAAAAATTGAACATAAGCTTGCAACCTAGACAAAAAGTACCATTTAATGAAGAGAGAACATATCAAATGAAAAATATCAAGAAGATTTAATATGGAAGCACGATAGTAATACATATGGTACATGTGGGAGAAGAAATGAATATGTTTATAAAAAAGGTATCCCATTCAGTCAAATAGCACTCTGTAATATGAAAATATGACTCTATAATATGTAATGTAGACTTTAAATAAATAGTTGGTGAGACTAGATATGCTTACCTTTTGTGTGCATTTTGCATGTTTCCCTGGATAATTCTGATAATGATCGATGATCGTCCAGTTTAGCTGACCTCCAAAACTAACATATAGCTTTGGACATTGCTGCAGTCTGCATGTATAATCCTTATATGCCTAACAAAATTGTAACTGATTAATGTATAGCAAATTTCAAGAATTTAGACCGTCAATATCTGCCGTAAAAATAGAGGGCAATCTTAAAAGAAATGAATTAAGAATACTGCATTACTTGATGGCATTCACATATGGCAGAGCAGAGCAAAGCAATCAGATCTTCTCCTATATGGCAGAGCAGAGCAGACAATGTGAGGCATCAATCGAAACACTAAAACCATTGATCTGATGCATCTAGAAAGCAGAGCAATCAAATCTCTCTATCATATGGTAGAAAGCACGAAACTAAAGAAAACCATAAACATCAATATAAAAGAAAGCAGAGCAATCAAATCTTTGTCTCATATGGCAGAGCAGGGCACACAGTGCTGCTGTTGTTAGAATGTTTCTATCACGCGAAACAATAAAACCATTGCATACGCCACATCCCATGCACCTTGAAAGCACGAAATGAAAAGACGGGCATTGCATACGCCACATCCCATGCACCTTGAAAGCACGAAACGAAATGAGAGAAAACCATAAACGAAATGAAAAGACGACCATTGCATACGCCACATCCCATGCACCTTGAAAGCACGAAACGAAACGAAAGAAAACCATAAACGAAATGGAAAGAGGAGAAGTTGCGGAAATGCAAGAAATTGCAGAAGCGGAAATGCCTGCCAAAAATTGCAGAAATGCTTGTCAGAAATTGTAGAATGCGGAAATGCCCTTGGTGTAGCGGATACAAAATAGTGGAGAAGCATGTTGCTAATGGTCGTTTTAAAAGAAGATTGTGAGAAAGCAAGAAAAGCTTAGAAAGGAAACTAGAAAAGCTTAGAAAGGAAACTAGAAAAGCTTAATAACGAAACAAGAAAAAGCATAAACAAGAAAAAGCTTAAAGAGGAAAAAGCAACATAAAAGGAAACAAGAAAAAGCTTAAAGAAGGGAAAAACAACATAAGCCTTAAAAATTCCAGAAATGCCAGAAATTGCAGAAACGGAAATGAGTTGAAATGCTTGTAAATGAATGAATACATGAAATATCAGAAATCTGTAAATGAATTTAGAAATGAATCAAGACATGAAATTGAAAGAAATAAGCCAATGGTGAGACTATATACCCAGAAATGCCAGGCGTGCATTTTGCATGTCTCCCAGAAATTGCAGAATGCGGAAATGCCAATACAATGGAGAATGCGGAAATGCCAGAAACCGAAAATGCTTGAAAAACAATACAATACAGAAGTTACGCCATCACTGGTTCTCTCGAATCCCAATTGAATCCTTGAAAGCTTAAAGTGAAAGAGACGTAAAGCAATTTAAAGTGTATCACTCTTAGCTACGAAACGTTTAAAAAACAAACATAAAGCTTAAAGCTTTATTTAGGAAAAAGCATAAAAAGCATAAAGCTTAAAAAAGAAACATAAAGCTTTATTTAAGAAAAAGCATAAAGCTTAAAAAAACATTAAAAGAAAACAAACTTATAAAAATATATACATTATATATTTGTCTAAATATTTGGTATTAAATTGTATTTTGTTTTAATTAGGTTAATGTAAACATTTTAGAATCTTATTTAAATATTGAAATATAGATTATATATATCGTTTTAATTTACTGAAATTTATATTATCCATTTTGTTAAAATAGACCTTGTTAAATTGTGTTTTTTCCAAGTGTAAAAAGAAACATTGTACAATATTTTTATATAAATGGTGTCCATTGGCCAAAACAAGAAGATATAAATGCAATTACTATGTTTATAAAATTCATAGCCTGTCAAAATGTATTGCATTGTTTCTATAAACTATGCTAAATATACATGGTTAGCTGTGTAATTTTGTTCATTTTTGTTCAAATTTGTCCACATATTTTGACATAGGTGTAATTATGCTTATACATCATTATTATTATTATTATTAGCTACATTTCTATTACTTACATTTGTAAATGTGATTTGTTATTGTGATCGGTAATTGGGTTGTTATTGTCATTAGCAATCATGTTTAGTGGCATTATCTATGTGTGAATGTCATCGCCCTAGCCTAAATTTTCCATTAATTCCATGCTAAATGTCCATGTGCATGATTTTGTCTTTAACTACATCCACACCACATCCCTATGAGCATGAATTTATCATAGCATCTCTAATGTTCTTAAGGATGCATTATATTTGGGAGAAATTAGATCAACCTCTGAAAATAGTTTAATACCCAAAAGATATATTGTTTATTAAGCAAAATCCTTGAATGCCTTGTATATCTAAGATAGTAGTATAGGTTCATTCACATTGTTGGTGCTATAGAATTACTTGGAAAATGTGCCAGTAGCAACGCTCTAGTTTTCAATGTGCTTGTGGTTCTGTATGTAGCTTCACCACTCCTCCAATACGTGATGTGGTACTAGTCTCCACTACCCAACGCATTCTATCTCCATTAGGAAACTCCACGTTGCTTTCTCCAGGGGCGAGTCTCCATGAAAATCTCCACCGTTAGAGCTCACCATAATGCAAAGAAGAAATCATTAACCCATACACATTTAACCATTCAACTGAATTACTTCATGCATTCAACAATTGCGATGTGAGTAATACATGAAGGAAAATTGTGGAGGCACCAAACCATTGTAGTATGAAACAACATGTAATAGCTCATTATATGCAATATGATGGACTATGGATGCTCAGCTCCAAAATGCAGAATTCAACGTATATTCAAGAGAGTCAAAATTTGTTCACAAATTTGAACATGAGACTACTCTAAGAAATATGAACATCTGAATCCATAGAAAAACACTTTAGAGAACAAAAATATAGCAAGTGGAGAAGGCAGCTTGGTCCTCATGTGTTACTGATTTGAATGGAAGTCTATGCCTAGATCTTTGGATTACGCCTAGGCCACAATAGTGTCGAGTACAAGAAGGTCATGACACACCATACTGAAAGAAGAGAATATGGTAGGTGGAAGTGTAGGCCAAAAAGAAAAAAATATGTGCAAGTAGGACAAAGGAGAGTGCATTTAGTTGGCAGGAGCTATGTAGAAAATATTGAAGGGAATGGAATAAATTCAGTATTAATGATACGGAAGAATGTAAACTCTCAAAAATAGCATAAGAATATGGGTAGTATGCAAGTCACAGCACAAGATTTACAATTCCTTTCATATGAGTGTTGGGATTCCCAATATGGAACACAATCAAATTTACTAACATAGACAAATACACAATAGATAGATAAGTGTTTATGCACATTTCTCATTAAGACATGTACATACATATACAATGTATGTGACCCTTTGTTTCATATTTGAAGGTGTCTCTTGGATTGTTCCATATGCTTCGTCATATTCACTTCACGTGGATAGTAATACTACAAATTATACAAAGACACTTAACCCTAACGTATTAATGTTTTCAACACCAATGATGCCAATGGACTCTAAGGTATGAGCACAACCCAATAATGTGACCAATGGTTTGAATTCGAGGAGAATTGGATTTCATTTAATTAGAACCCAATGTTGCTTAGTCCTTATGTATTCGAGGAACATCAGCTTCTTGGTAAAGCCTTATATAATCAAGGAACATTAGATTCTTGGTAAAGCCTTATATAATCACTTCCTCGGGTCATATGGATGATGTGAGATGGAAAATGATTCTAATTCTTCAAATTATGATTTATAATGGTAATGAAATTGATCACAAGGTTAGTGAGCAAATTTTGGTTGCTAACACTCTCTCTTGCACAAGTGATTTTCCATCATTCTTACACAATATATACCTATTAAACCGTCAAAAACATGAAAATATCTTCAGCTATCCCACATAACACATGGAATACCTACCCTTTATGCTCACCATCTCCTCATAGAACCTTTCCTTTACAGTGCTCTTTACTGTGTAGAAAGATTCCAACCTACTATATGAATATAAAGAGTATCCTATACAATTAATACCTACATTCTCAAGAATCAAAAGATAAAAAAGAGTTTAGTGGGTGGGATTTTACTAAGATGCTCATTCCATATGCTCACCCACAACCATCATTCTTCACTTTAATGTCTATAATTTCCTCTTCATAGTGTCAATTGTAATTAATGTCTCAGGCTATCCTAATTATTAAATGGAGAGAACACCATAATATGTAGAACAACTTTTACATGAGAGTGAATGACAACTGACATTATTTTTTACCATAGAGTGAAGGACTCCTACAATTGGCATAAGAAGTATATTGAGCCCATGCTTCCTCAACTACATGAGAAGCCTTTCCCACCAACCTATCACATGTATTCAATGGTTGGTTTTAATAATTCAAAGGTGATAATTTGATTTTTTAAGGAAGATGATAGAAAATAGATGATTTTTAAGGTTGGAACTTGGAAAAAGAGGATTCACTTTCCCATAGGCCCCCTTTCCTCTTCCCCTCTAGTGAAATCATAGACCCCCTACTACTCTATACACAACAATCTTATATCATTATATTGTTTACCAACATAATATTTACATAGATTTAATTCTTCATTCTAAGCCTAACACATGGCCCATATATAGATATTTACATCATACATGCCTAGTCATTCACTAGTGAGGCCTTTCCCTTCAGTTTCTCCAGTTTCTCACTACGAACATCTACTAGCATATTTCCATCATTTACACAATATATATTAGACATGCAAAAGCTAAAAAATAAGGGTATTACATTTATCCATGATAGAGGGACTCAAATTGAAAACCAAATTGCTATCCTTTCTTGAATCAAATTCCATAAAAAAAACGTAATTGCAAGAGTAAACATAAGGATTTTCACTATGTAGAAGATTCCAAATGTGAAGAAAACACTCATGGATATTTACAGGATTGGTTCATAAACTATTAAATGTGGAAATCTAACTATTTCACTATAATATGTGTGATTCATCTCAATTTCATTCCTTCTGGTGAAAACTAGGGTTTAAATTACTTACTCCATAAAATCCCTTTAGAAGAAAAGGGAGAGGACCCATTTCTTAAGTCTACCCGCTATTAGAAATATTGCAAATATGAGTTAAGCATAGCTCCTATGCACAACAAAGTGCAATCTAGGTTGGAGGTGAAATCAACTATGGAAGAAGGGTTGGGATTTTGAAGAACAAAGAATGGAAGGGTTACCAAACTGAAGCCAAGTGAGCCACATCAATGAACCTTAACCTTGACCAAAAAAATTCCACTTACTCAAAAAAAATGACGCTTATAAATTGAGATAATACTATTAATTGTAATAAAAGAAATAACAATGACCATTCTAGTGATTTTCACTATACTCTAATTGTGAAATAACTCAAACTCACCTTTATAAATTCTCAGTGTATTATTAAAATTCAATTATAATTTTATCATTTAATAATTATATGATATTGTAATTTCCTTTTTCAACTTTTGAAATTTTCAACTTATTTATTTTGTTATTTAAATCATTTTAAAAAGTGGTAACAATTATAATTGATCATCTTTCAATAAAACTATATTCTATAATAAAGAGGATAGTTATTATATCCCTTGCATTGTAAAAATATCTAATAATGTTAATATTAAATTCGTTTACATATTATCATTCACGATACTTCAATTTACATTTTGTATGAATGATTTTTTTTCTATTTATTATTGTTTTTTAAATATGAATCTTATCAATAATGATGTAAAAATTTTACATGTATAAAGTTTAAGTATTTAATAAGATTCTTTTTTTATAGAATAAATTTAAATATGATATGATTTTAATTTTTATCTTAATGTTAGGTTATTATAATCTTTGTGAAAATACATTAAAGAATGTTAACATATCATTTTAATTTCGTAAACATTCACAAACATATAATTTTAATGTGGAAGACATTCACCTTGAATATGCTTTTGAAAAACATTCACATGTATTATAACTTATAAGACTCTAAAAGTGAAAAAATATATTTAATATTTTACATAAAAATATAATGCATATATTTTTATTATTTATTGATATAGGATTTGTAAGATTGAATTGAAGTCAAAGGTTTCATTCTCTAACAATGCAATTTGTAAAATTGCATAAATATTTTAAGATTAATCATGGTAGCAAGGCTTAATGTAATATAGAGGTAGACCATAGAGTAAGATCAACTTAAATCTTTTGAGGTAAGATTATGTCCTTGTGATTCTAGAAAGTCCTAAAATGTCAACATATTTAGGTCATTCTTAAGAAATTAGGTATTTTAATTAATGAATATATAATTAGTAAAATGGTTTATATTAGAGTAAACATTGTATTATAATTTTAGTTTTTATTTCTTTATTATTATTTAGAGAACATTACGAGAGTGTATATTTAATTTTCATATTAATATTCTCCATGGAAGTAAAGCATCTATTTGTATGATGTTAATTTTGTACAATATAAAATAACTTCCTTGATAATCATGTTAATTGTACATCTTATATTATGTGATTAAAATGAGAAGTTGTTTATCCACCTCACTCAAGTTCAAATCTTGTGTGTGAAATGTTTTCCCTTGTTTGTTCCTTAATTGATGTTGACAAGGTACCAATAATCTCACTCTTGTAAGTGTTTGGGGGTGAGATAAGATATTTCCAACCATTTCCCAAATGAGATTATCTCAAGTGATTGTAGCCAATATTTCATCCCTTTTTCGTACAACGTTTCATTCAAAAAATGTACTTCATTATTTCTACCAACCATACCAAACTAGTACCTCATATTGGGTGGTATTTATACAGAAAGACAATATGAAGGCACGTGGAAGTTCGTCAGGAGAGGACTGGACCAACGACACATGTCCATCCTCCTACTAGACGAATTGCCACCTTGCCCCTATTAATAAATTTATAAACATCCTCGCTTGCTCTTAGCTCTAATGAAACATTATATCTATCAGTTCTATACTCATCCTTTTAATGGAATTGTAACATCCCCTCCTGATATGATTTATGCAAATGTAATATCTCTTGTTTGAAAAGATGAAATGATGAATTTACTGAATTATGAATTAAACTTTAGCTAATTTATATGTAATTATTTTGTTGCTAGTCTACATTTTGTGGAATTGTCATAGTTTAGATGTTTATTTGTCATTGAATTTTTTTTGAATGAATGGGTACTTGAATTTATTTCAAGATGATAAGAATATGGATTCTCAAAATTGATATACAACTTTTTGAAATTAACTTTATTTATGTAAAAATAAACAAAATACTAGTTTGAAACATACAATTTTATGTCGTGTTTACAAATGAACATAACATTGGTTAATTAAAGAAATGGAAACATATTTTCCTATGATATTGCATGTATTTATAGATGAATAGAATATTGGTTGAATCGAAGTTGAATTTAAATATATAATTTCATACCAAGAAGGAATCCTATTTCATATAGAAAAATTTCATGCCAATGGTCTTTGGTTAAGTAATGGATATCTTCCCATAGTACAAGCACCATGGAAGTTCATTGTAAATAAATGATGGTCACCCATCAATATCATAGGTGATATCAATGGAAATTGGTTAAGAAGTCGATAAGTTTAATTGATGAGGACTTACATGAAACATATATGGTATTACAACATACATGTTTTGTATGTCGTAATATCATTTCAATCATTTATAAAAGGTAACACTTAAAGTGTGCTGCAATTGTTTTCACGTAAACAACTTTAGAAGTGCAATTGGTAAAACAACCTCTTGATTTTATGAAGATAGTTTCAACAGATAAAATATATCAGGATTTTATGCCTCCTACCTCCACCTCCTCAAACCACCTCCTCGTTCCTCCTCCTTGCTCCTCCTCCTCCTACACCCCACACCCCAATCCCTACCCCTCTTCCTATATCCCTCCCCCATCCCCTCTCTTCTCCTCATCCTCCTCATCCTCCTCCTCTCTCCCATGCCCTCCATCCTCCTCTTCTCTCCTCCATTCCTTCTCCTCCTACTCTCTCCCTTGCCCTCCCTCCTCCATATCCCCATACTCCCACCTCATTTTCTCTCTCCCATGTACCCTCCTCATTTCTCCCTTCTCCCTCCCATTCTGATTTCCTCCTCCTCCCTATCCTTCATGCCCCACTCCTTTCTTTGTCCTCTTTCTCCACCCCTATCCTTTCCACTTTTCCTTCGCCTCCTCCTCCTCCCTCTCCCGCTACTCCCACCAACCCCTCTCTCCCTGCTCCCTCCCCTTACCCTTTCTTCATCCTCTTCTTCCACCCCTCTCCCTTCCAATCCTCCTCATGCTCCTTGACCTCCACCACTCTCCCTCCCACTCCTCCTCTTCCTCTACTCATCTCCCTTCCACTTCTCCTCATCCTCATCCTCCACCCCTCTCCATTCCTTCTCCACCTCCCTATCTTCTCCACTATACCTCCTGCTCCTCTTCCTCCACTCCTTTCCCTTCCTCTTCCTATTCTCCCAAACACCTCCCCCTCCTCCTCATCCTCATCCTCCACCCCTATCCATTCCTTCTCCCCCTCCCTATCTTCTCCACTCTGCCTCCTGCTCCTCTTCCTCCACTCCTTTCCCTTCCTCTTCCTCTTCTCCCAAACACCTTCCCTCCTCCCCCTCCTCTCTCCCACACCCTCCCTCCACCCTTCCTCCTCCTCCTCCT
>LPNX010437669.1:16482-95105 GCA_001517045.1 Pseudotsuga menziesii
GATCAACTTCTGAAAAGGGTTTAATACCCAAAATATATATTGTTTATTAAGCAAGATCCTTGAATTCCTTTTATATGTAAGATAGTAGTATAAGTTCATTCACATTGTTGGAGCTCTAAAATTACTTGGAAAATGCACCAGTAGCAACGCTCTAGTTTTCAATGTGCTTATGGTTCTGTTTGTAGCTTCACCACTCCTCCAATACGCGGTGTGGTACTAGTCTCCACTGCCCAACACAGTCTATCTCCATTAGGAAACTCCATGTTTCTTTCTCCAGGGGCTAGTCTCCATGAAAGTCTCCACCATTAGAGCTCACCATCATGCAAAGAAGAAATCATTCACCCATACACATTCAACCATTCAACTGAATTTCTTCATGCATTCAACAATTGTGATGTGAGTAATACATGAAGGAAAATCGTGGAGGCACCAAACCATTGCAATATGAGACAACATGTAATACCTCATTATATGCAATATGATGGAGTATTGATGGTCAGCTCCAAACTACATAATTCAATGTATCATGAAGAGAGTCAAAATTTGTTCCCAAATTCAAACATGAGACTACTCTAAGAAATATGAGCATGTGAATCCCTAAAAAAACACTCCAAAGAAAAAAAAGATAGCAAGTGGAGAGGGCAGTTTGGTCCTCTTGTATTAGTGATTTGAATGGAATTCTATGCCTAGATGTTTGGATTATTCCTAGGTCACAAGATTGTTGAGTACAAGAAGGGTATGGCATGCCATACTAAAAGCAGAGAATATGGTAGGTGGAAGTGTAGGCCAGAAAGAAAAAAAATATTTGCAAGTAGGACAAAGGAGAATGCATTTAGTTGGCAGGAGCTATGTGGAGAATATGGAAGGTAATGGCACAAATTCAATACTAATGACATGGATGAACCTCAAATCTCAAAAATAACATAAGAATATGGGTAATATGCAAGTCACGCCACAAGATTTACAATCGGTGTGGTACCATTGTTGGGATTCCCAATATGGAACACAATCAAATTGACCAACATAAGAAAATACACATTAGATAGATAAGTGTTTATGCATATTTCTCATTAACACATGTACATATATATACAGTGTATGTGACCCTTGGTTTCATATTCCAAGGTGTCTCTTGGATTGTTCCATATGCTTCTTCATATTCACCTCACTTGAATAGTAATACTACAAAGTATACAAAGACAATTAACCGTAATGTATTAATGTTTCCAACACCAATGATGCAAATGGACTCTAATGTATGAGCACAACCCAATAATCTGAAAAATGATTTGAGTTCAAGGAGGAGTGTAGTTCATTTAATTAGAACCCAATGTTGCTTACTCCTTATGTATTTGACGTTGTTCCCAATGAGCCTAAATAAAATCAAGAAACACTAGCTTCTTGGTAAATCCATATATAGACACTTCCTCGGGTCATATGGATGATGTGAGATGGAAAATGGTTCTAATTCTTCCAATTATGATTTATAATGGTGATGAAATTGATCACAAGGTTAGTGAGAAAATTTTTGTTGCTAACACTCTCTCTTCGCCCAAGTGATTGTCTATCATTCTTAGACAATATGTACCTATTCAACTGTCACAAACATGAAAATATCTTCAACTATTCCACATAACACAAGGAAGACCTACCCTTTCTACTCAACATCTCCTCATAGAACCTTTCCTTTACAATGCTCTTTAGTGTGTAGAAAGATTCCAACCTACTGTATGCATCTAAAGAGTATCCTATACAATTAATACCTACATTGTCAAGAATCAAAATATAAAAAAGAGTTTAGTGGGTGGAACTTTACTAACGTGCTCATTTTATATGCCCACCCACAAAAATCATTCTTCACTTTAATGTCTACAATTTCCTCTTCATAGTGTCGATTGTAATTAATGTCTTGGGCTATCCCAATTATTAAATGGAGATAACACCATAATATATAGAACAACTTTTACATGAGAGTGAATAAAAGATGAGATTATTTTTTACCATAGAGTGAAGGACTTCTACATTTGGCATAAGAAGTATATTGATCCTATGCTTCCTCAACTACATGAGAAGCCTTTCCCACCATCCTATCACATGTATTCAATAGTTGGTTTTAATAATTCAAAGGTGATAATTTTATTATTTAAAGAACATGGTAGAAAATAGGTGATTTATAAGATTGGAACTTGGAAAAAGAGGATTCAAATTCTGATAGACCCCCTTTCCTCTTCCCCTCTAGTGAAATCATAGCCCCCCTACTACTCTCTACACAACCATGTTATATAATTGAATTCGTTACCAACATAATATTTGCATAGATTTAAGTCTTCATTGTAAGCCTAACACATGGCCCATATATAGATATTTACATCATACATGCCTAGCCATTCACTAGTCGGGCCTTTCCCTTGAGTTTCTCACTACGGATATCTACTAGAATATTTCCATCATTTACACAATCTATATTAGACATGAAAAAGGTCAAAATAAGGGTATTACATTTGTCCATGATAGAGGGACCGAAATTGAAAACTAAATCGCCATCCTTTCTTGAATCAAATTCCATAAAAAAAAACCATAATTGCAAGAGTGTATATAAGGATTTGTTCCAAATGTGAAAAAAAAACTCATGGATATCTACAGGATTTGTTCATAAGCTATTAAATCTACAAATTGAACTATTTCACTAATCATATGTGCGATTTATCTCAATTTCATTCCTTTTGGTGAAAAGTAGGGTTTAAACTGCTAACAACATAAAAATCCCTTTAGAAGAAAAGGGAGAGGACCCATTTCTTCAGTCTACCCACTATTTGAAATATTTCAAATATGAGTTAAGCATAGTTCCTATGCGCAACAAAGTGCAATCAAGGTTGGAGGTGAAATCAACTAGGGAAGAAGGGTTGAGATTTTGAAGAACAAAGACTGGAAGGGGTTACCAAACTAAAGCCAAGTGAGTGACACCAATGAACCTTAACCTTGACAAAACAAATTCCATTTACACAAAAAAAAATGATAGTTATAAATTGAGATAATACTATTAATCGTAATAAAAGAAATAGCGATGACCATTCGAGTGATTTTCACTATACTATAATTGTGAAATAAATCAAACTCACCTTTATAAACTCTCAATGTATTATTAAAATTCAATTATAATTTTATCATTTAATAATGATATGATATTGTAATTTCATTTTTCAACTTTTGAAATTTTTAACTTATTTATTCTGTTATTTAAATTATCTTAAAAACTAGTAACAATTATAATTTATCATCTTTCATTAAAAATATATTCTATAATTTTATTATAATAAAAAGAACAATTATTATATCCCTTGCATTGTCCAAATATCTAATAATGTTAATATTAAATTCGTTTACATATTATCCTTCACCATACTTCAATGTACATTGTGTATGAAAGATTTTTTTTCTACTTATTATTCTTTTTAAATATGAATCTTACCAATAATGATGTATAAATTTTACATGTATAAAGTTTAAGTATTTAATAAGATTGTTTTTTTAAAGAATAAAGTTAAATATGATATGATTTTAATTTTAATTTTAATGTTAGGTTATTATAATCTTTGTAAAAATCGCAATTTGAAAACAATAAAATCATTATTTTAATGAAAAATAAGTTCAAAGCTTTTAAAATACCTGTAATACAACTACATTATACAAAGTTAACATATCATTTTAATTTGGAAAACATTTAAAAACATATAATTTTAATGTGGAAGACATCCACCTTCAATATACTTTTGAAAAACATTCATATCTATTATAACTGGGTAATTTTAAGGGGAAAAATAAATTCGCTATTTGGTCATTTTTAGTGTCTAATATCACCTATATTTACATAGAATATGTTTTTTTATTATAATATTTGACAAAATTTACACAATTCAGTGTTATTTTATGTTTCATATTTAATATTTGACTACCTATCTATAAACATGTTTTTTCAATTGAAAATAATCACATAGAATACTATAATTAACTAAAATATTAGAATCCTTAAAAAATATTGTGATTGTAAGACTCTGAAAGTTATAAAAAAAACTTAATATTTTAATAAAAATATAATGCATGTATTTTCATTATTTATTGATATAGGATTTGTAAGATTGAGTATTGAATTCAAAGGCTTCATTCTCTAACAATGCAATTTATAAAATTACATAAATATTTTAATATCAATCATGGTAATAAGGCTTAATCTAATATAGAGGTAGAGAATAGAGTAAGATCAACTTAAATATTTTCAGATAAGATTATGTTGTTGTGATTCTAGAAAGTCCTAAAATGTCAACATATTTAGGTCATTCTTAAGAAATTAGGTATTTTAATTAATGAATATATAATTAGTAAAATGGTTTGTATTAGATTAAACATTGTATTATAATTTTTGTTTTTATTTTTTTATTATGATTTAGAGAACATTATGAGAGTATCTCATATTTTTAATTTTCATATTAATATTTTTTATGGAAGTAAAGCATTTATTTATATGACGTTAATTTTGGACAATATAAAATAACTTCCTTGATAATCATGTTAATTGCACATCTTAGATTATGTGATTAAAATGAGAAGTTGTTTATCCACCTCACTCAAGTTCAAATCTTGTGTATGAAATGTTTTCCCTTGTTTGTTCTTTAATTGACGCTGACAAGGTACCAATAATCTCACTCTTGTAAGTGTTTAAGGGTGAGACAAGATATTTTCAACGATTACCCAAATGAGATTATCTCAACCACGTGGTATTTAGATAAAAGGACAATATAAAGGAACGTGGAAGGTCTGATGGAGAGGACTTGACCAATGACACATTTCCATCCTCCTACTAAAAGGATTTCCTCCTTGCCCCTATTAATCAATTTATAAACCTCCTCGCTTGCTCTTAGCTCTAATGAAACATTATATCTATCAGTTCTATACTCATCCTTTTAATGGAATTATGGAAATAGCTCGACACTCTAGTGTAAATTACACTTGAAATTATGCTTTTTATAGGATTGAACCCAGTAAATGGATTGATAAAATTCTAGGTGCCAACATAGAGGAAACTAGTGCAATGAGTTTTTCCAAAATCAGTCATTTGCGAACCTAATTTCAACACCAGGGGGCTAGATGGGTACTGGCTCTAGGGCTTTTGTGTTAATTTTTGTAGCGTCATATAGGTACTTCCACATGAACATTGTATGACATGTGAAAGGTGTCGTTCAATGACTCTTAGACATATGAGATCCAATTTATTAAAGTGAACTATTAAACTAAATGTACTTTTGTAATTACTTTATGTAAATGATCTAGAGCGCCCATGGTATTTGGTATTGGATGGAATTGGACCAAGATATTTGCATATTGTAATGTTATAGAAGTGAATATAGGTGAGAAGAGGTGACACAAAAAATTCACACAAATTGAGTTAGATATCATTGAGTTGTTAAATAAGGAATCTCAACCAAGTGTGCAAGTGCAAGGGTAGGGTTAGAGGGAACTAGCAAGGGGCAACTGAAGGTTAGAAACTAGCAAGATCGAAGGAATGATCCTTCATTTGAAAGCTAGCATTTTGTCATTATATTTTCCTCAATGGGCCATTATCCCAAGAAGAGATCATATGATTTTAGAGCTAATAAAATCAATTTTTTGTTGTTTTTTTTCCCAGCTGGTGTTTTTGAGGGTAAATATGTGTCAAAGGAGTCTGTGATTGATGTGTTTTTTTGTCACATAATTAGTTAGGACATCATTGTTTTTCCAGTTAATAATTTTTGTAAATTATTTGTGACTAAAATTTAGGGTTTGTGACAAAAAAATTGGGTTTTCCCATTGACAAAAATTGTTGGCTCCCCCTAACGCTTTCTAGTAGTCTAAAGTCCTCTAGTAGGATTATCCCAACCAATTTGAGTGGGTGGGATTTGTACACCTAAACTCTAGGGATGAGCCATCATCTTCCTCCCAAATAATCTCAACCCATTCGGTCCCTCTTTTTCCTTTATGTGCAAGCTTATCCTCATCGATGATAAGGGGGGAGAGGATTAAGAAAGTACCTTTATTTTGCTGGAGTCTTTCTTAGTGTAGGAGTGAAAGAGGTATGGTCATGTAAGTGAGAGTTTTGAGAGATTGTAGAGTTTTTGAAAGTGAGTGAAAAAAAATTGTGAGGACAAGGATTCAACATCAACGATTTGATCGTAGTTTTCTCTATTTCTGTTAATACAAATATGTTTCCCTTTCTTGTGAAGAATTTTTTTTTTATGTGAGTTGTCCATTGCTTTTCTCCCTGATCATTATCATAAAGTGTTAAGTTATCTTGTTTCTTTCACTTTTGTATCTTGTTCTTTACATTCTTTTACAGATACAACAGATTGTGAAAGACATTAGAGGAAATCTCAACTCAAAATGGGCCTTTTAACTTTTTATCAAATTCCATGTCATCATGTGTTAGCCAATGAAATTGCTTTAAATTTGAAATATCGTATAGGTATTAAACATTTTTTTAATATAAATTTGGGGATAGGTATCATAAAACAAACTACTTTTTTTGTTTGTATTTTTGACATATCTCCCCGTGTTTTTACTCAAATTTCGATCAGGAGAGCTCGTTGGATGCGGAATTAAATTTCGCATCCAACGAGTATCCACTAGGCATACTTTTGATGGACCTCACTACCCCAAAAACAAGAAATACCTGAAAAAATGGAATGATGATGTCATCATTCCATTTTTTCAGGTATTTCTTGTTTTTGGGGTAGCGGGGTCCGTCAAAAGTATTCCAAGTGGGTACTCGTTGGATGCAGAATTTGATTCTGCATCCAACGAGCTCTCCCGATCGAAATTTGAGTAAAAACACGGGGAGATATGTCAAAAATACAAACAAAAAATAAGTTTTTTTTCTTTTCTTCCTCCAAAATTAATAAATATTATTTTATTATTTTAACTATTATTTTATTAATTCATTTTAGGAGGCCCATTTTGAGTTGAAATTTCCTCTAATGACTCAAATGATAAGGATCACCTTCATTGTGAGGTAATAAATATTTACATTCAACTGATTTGACAATATTACCCATGTAGATTAGGGACAAAATCCTTGTCTGCATTGATTGAGAATTTTCGATAAAAAATTGGCAATTTTTTTTCAATATTAAGACATTGTATGTTGTAAAATAAAAACAAAATGAATGTACCATATTTCTTAGCTGTGTAATCCCACTGATCATCCTCGGGTAAAGTTATATTAGGGTCACCCCTAAAATTGGTCCTTGCATAGGCATAATAATCCCCCATTAGAAGTTTTCCACACATCCATCAGAAGAATAACAAACCAATAGGTCATTGTGGCCCCCATTACCACCTCCATGGTGAGCCTTGGCCTCCACCCAACTCAACATCCATGGATCTTGTGGCTCTAACCTATTTAAAGCAATTTGAGGGAGTAAAAGAGGGACCCTATCCAAGAAGAAAGACACTACTATGGCACTGTAGCCGAACTTCTCAAAATCTCCGTAACGAAATTTTGTGAGTTGATCTTTGAGGCTCATTATAAGAACCTCGCTCCTGTTGAATATTTTTGGATCCATACACTCCAATGCATATAACATGTGGGCTCGAGTCATCTGATGGGAATCCTTTCTACCCACCACTTTCTCAATAATAAACAAAACGGTCCTTAGAGGCCTATTCATGATGTATTTGATGGGAATTTTTTTTGTCTTGAGAACTACTCCTAATCACGTTGTGCTCATTGATAAGGCCATCAATAGTCATCTCTCCCCGTTTAGGACAAGATATTGACACAAGAATCACTCTACTACAAAGTTCGGTCAAGAAGAAGTATCCTCAACATCTATGGTCAGGATATGGGTGACCACTTGGAAGTGTTGTTTCTCTAGGTCCCACATCTTGGGCAGAAGGTCTAGGGTGCATCCATGGAGGTGGGTTTCAATTTTTGGCAAGGAATTTTTAGCAAAATGCAAAAAACACACCCTTGATCGAGGGTTTAACAAGCACTCAATCGAGGCTTTGTTAAACCTTCGATCGAGCTCTTAGTAAAGCCTCGATTGAGGTATGAATACCTCAATCGAGGGTTTACCGAGAGCTCGATCAAGGATTTAACAAAACATTGATCTAGGTCCCAACATTGAGAAAGTTATGGACCTCAATCGAAGTTCATTTTTTTTCAAAATATAAAAAGGGCGGCAGGCATTCACTGCCATTCGCCCTGTTTCTTCACAAACATCCATCGATCGAGCAAGTACCTCGACCAAGCATCTACATCCCAAAACACCTGGACTGTGTAGCTATGCCCTCGAATACCTAGACCTAGATACCACACAAGCCACACCCCCTTTCACCACGATGTCAGAGCAGAGAGGTAACCCCCAATCCTTTTTTTTGAAATTTAAATGGAATTTTAGTTTTTTTTTTATGTTTTAAAATGTTAGGTTAAAATTGAAAAATTCATTATTATACATGTTCTCAAGTTTGTTTTTTTTCCTAGTATGTTTGCAATGTGTGCCAGCAAGAAGAAATGATGTCGGTAGCATTTAAAATATGTTTAAAATTGAAATTGTTTTTTATTTAAAATTTAAATTTTTTATATATATATTTTGTCAACCGGTAGCGTTTGTGCTGCTAGTTTAATTTTTAAATGTTTGCCCGGGAAGCAAAAACGCTGCCCAAATTTTTTCAATCCTTCGAGAATACATGGAGGATTGAAAAAATTCAAATCTGTTAAATTTAAATTTAAAATTTATAGTTTGTATAAATATTTCTAAATGATGCCGTTAGTTTAATTTTTAAACGTGTGACAGGAAAATAGATATGTTGCCGATTTTTTTTCAATCTTTTGAGAATACACGGACGATTGAAAAAAATCCAAACCCTACATTCGAGACATCGTGAACCTTAAACCGACGTAGGCATTTACTATTTAATTAAAATAAATTGTAATTGTAATTGTAATTAAAATATTATATTAATTCAGATTCATATTTCTTATAAATATTTTTTTGATAATAAAATATGATAGGTATGTTTTGACATATTAGTTGACATATTTTGATTTTAGTTTATTCAAAAATGTACTTATGTATTTTAGTTTATTTCTGAAGCTCAAACAAAAGTATGATAAAAATGTGGATTTTTTTGTTTTTTTAAAGGAAAAACATATTAATAAACAAGTGTGTAAATTTGACCAAAAAAAAATCAAATTAAAAAATTAATAGAAATTCATGATTTAATTATTTTTTTAAGCATCAAATTAAAAAATTAATAGAAATCCCTAATTTAAGATAAAATTATATTTTTGATATTTTTTAGAAAAAATATATAGATTTATATTCAACATTTTGAAATTTATAAATTATAAATTTAGAATATTTTAAAATAATAGTAAAATATATTACCAATAAAATATATAAATTTATATATTAAATTATGGAAAACTCGAATTGTAATTTAATTTTTTAAAAATGGATGAAAAAATTTACATAATTATAGTTTAAAAATTAGTTTAAAATTATAAATATATATAGGAATTTAAGAGAAAGTCCATAGACATGGCAATGGATACATTTATAAGGAACACCAGTGTAATCAAAATATGGGGAGATGAGTTATTACACATCTGAAGGACTTCATGAATCTCAATATACATAGGAATTTAGCAAATATCAACAAATCCCAAGTATTTGTAACTCATTTCTACCCCATCGAAAACTTACATAGCATTCTTTATAACCCGAAAAACTTTTAGTGACTAGAATTCAACTTGTATTTTAGGAAGCTTCACCCAAATAAGTACCATGTCCATAATATCAAATTGAAAAAGAAATAAAGGGGTACTCAACATTATGAAAATAAATCATAACCCCAATCACACCGCATATTCAATAGTCTTCTTCACACCACCTTGAAAGCAAAAACAAAAAGCTCGTCAATCCATTTTGTTTTGTAAAATTTTGGGTGGTTTTTTGAGTAAGATTTTTTTATTCACATCCATATATAGAATTAATTAAATTAATTTATTTAGAAAAAATAATTTATTACTCCTTATTTCATGCAGATGCATCTCTACAGTAGTGTTCTTCGGTTCACAGAAGGCAGAGCAGTGGCAGATCTGCAGCCATTCCCTGCCCCGGAGGTCGGCAGGGGACTCATAAGTATACAATTGTGCATGATGTACTCTTTGTTGTTAGTTAAAAAAAATTAAATTGTTTCAAATCTGTATATTTAATCATCAACTTGTATATCTCAATTTTCATAGGTTTGCCTAGGCATTCTATGCCGACACACACTCCTGTTGGGGAGATGAGTGACAACCTCTTTGTGCATATGAGTGGCAAGGATCAGGATATTATTGGTGTCGATGGGGCGGATCACAAAAAAATAGGTATATTAAATGAATATATATATTTCTTTTAGTTATCAGTACCTTTAATCTATATTGATTTCAAATTCACCGAGAATTGATGTATGTATTTTGACTGACATTTATGTTTTCATATAATTTTTAGGTGCTGCATAATAGGGCGTGGACCCTCCCAAGGAAGCACCATGGGAGGATGATATCACATGTATCACACTGCAAGACATTACCAGTTAGCATGAGTGTTTGTGGGAAAACATCCTCTCAATTTTAGAGGACTCTCTTGCATCACGTTTGATGCAGATGATGTTGGAGGAAGTAGAAAATCTAAGGAAGGTCTATAGATATATCTTACCATTGAGTTCTCTTTGGGTCTCTTCATGTTAGAAAAGAATGGCCACCATGAAGGGTCTTGATAAATGGGTTGCAGTGAGAGATACAATAGCTAGCCATGATGTGAAGGGAGCATTATTTGATATCTCTCTTGACCATGCGCCTAGTCAACATCTTAGACTCCAGGAGTTTAAGCTAGAGGCTACATCACCTTAGGTATATGACAAGTTCATTGGAGCATGGAGCATGTTTCCGCACCATGACTAGGTTCCACTATAATTTGTAAAACATGTCTATGCAGAGTTTGTCCTACATATGCACCTAGATTACACTAGCACGTTGTCACATGCCAAAATTTTGCAAAAAAAAAGGAATTATATTATTTGGTATTAATTGAGGACAATATGTTAAATTTTATTCAAAGTTGTAATTGATGACTCACCAGAGTCAAGGATATTTAATGTAATTCTGAATATTTTACTTATAAAAAAATAAAGGAGTAGACAACAGCTTAGGAGAGCTGTTAAAAGAGTGTTTACTAGTCAAATTGGTGGAGGAGACTAGGTGGAGAGCAAAATGACATGTGGCAGCATCCTCAAACCACTTCCAACTGTTACAAGTGGCAACCTGCCTAAATTTGGGGTCATGATTCCCCAAGAATTGGAATCAGAGCAGGTGGCTCAATTAATGAAAATTGACCCAAAAGACCTAGGCAATCTTTATAAAAATTTCCATTGAAGAGAGTTGACGCTGCTCATTCTAAAGAAGCGATCATTCAAGTGAATGAATGTACTTCAGAGAAATTCAATGGAAGGGAAAAGTGGATTGATATATGAATATTAAAGATTTAGTTTTTAAAATGTTAGAATCATGTACTCATTATTTTGTTTTACTGTGTTAGTATCCGAGTCCGATTGATATATGAATCTTAAATATTTAGTTTGTAGAATGTTAGAATCTAGTAGTCTTTTTAAATGATTGAAGAAATGAACTTGATTGGAAAAGTAATGTGTTAGAATAGAAATAATTTCTAGACTGTGTTTTTCCACACCTGGAAAACCAGGCAGTACTCTAGCACAGGTAGAATGTTTAAATAGATAAGAGAATGTTTTAGTAAATAAGAATGTGTATTTGCAGACAGTAGAATAATTTTATTTATGTTAAAATATTATTAAGGTTAGATATTGTTATGATATGTTTATATTTCTTTGTTTTCACCTAGTAGCTAAATGAAATGTAGCAAAAAATCCACATTAGAGTTACAATGATTACATACAGATAAGTATTTAAACGAGCTACTAGTCACTTAGTTTATTTTTTGACAATATCAACTAAATTTAAGACTAATATTTATTATTAAACTAAATAGGGTTATATTTAAATTCCTTAAAATTGTAAAGAATAAACTGAGTTACAGAGTCTCTTTTACATCTTTTCAAGAACTCTGAATAAATTCTACTTAACAGTTTAGTAAATAAGAACAATGTAAATATAAATATTAACTAGTATAAAACTACAAATTTTACATATGTAGAAACTATTTTATAAATATCATCCAGGATTATACATGTGAAGGAAAAGTTCAGGGTTAAAACCCTAATCAATTTATTTAATTATTATAAATCAAAACATCTAAATTGTAATCCATTTACCTGGATAATTATATAAATAAACAATTAAGCTACTATAGACTGGTTCCAGTCCTTCTTGAAAATAAATGTATAGTACAATTTTTTTTTAAATTATCACAACACACCTGTAATAATAATTCAACTAAATTAAACAAGTAGTAGAACACTGTTAATAATAAATTGAAGAACATATTTAGACAAGGGTTTCATTTCAGGAAAACCCTAGTTTGTATATTCTGAACAAGTAGGTTAATATTATAAATTACACACTACGACTGGGTTACAGTATTAAATAATAACAATAATATATTTACAAAATATATTAGAGAGTAATTTTCTTCATTAACAGTCAATTAGGAAAAACGCTAATGTACACACCGTCACAATATACAAGATTACTACAAAAGTGAGACTGAGCTCGAAGTAAATCTTTCTTAAAACCCAATGTATTACATTGACATGCCACAAGGCTGAAAACTTAACCAAATTACAACACCCGACTCAAGGTCGAGACTACCCAACAACATAGCGAGGGTTTGTAAAAAAAATAGAACAAACAACTTTTTAAAAACCATGTATTGAATGGAGAAACCGGAAAATCTTCCAAGCTCATGGTTTCACCATCGACAACTTTGTTTACAAGTAGGGTAATAAAGCATTCTTTGAACCCAGGGCTTACGAGATGGAGCCACGAGTCCTCAAATCCAGCCAGCATTATCTTCGTCACTGGTTACAAGAGCTATCATGAGTTCCTGCAAGGTGAGCACGATGCTCTGTGTTATTACAAGACTATTTTTATTTTGAAAACCTAATTGTAAAAACAACTTTACTATGATTCTATCATTTTTAAAAATAAAACCAAACACACTACTACATTTCGACCAAAAATTCGACGGCCGTCGCGTCGGATTTTCGACACTTCCCTGTCGCATGTACGACACTTTGGTTTTTTTTTAAGCGTCGAAAACTTGTCATCGGTTATCCGACACCTAAGTAACCATTAGTTAAGAGACACCTAAGTAACCATCGGTTGAATGTACATCATCAGTTATCCGACACTTATTAAGCGACTGCAGGAAAGTTTTTTTAAAAAATTACTGCATATGTCTGTCGGTTAAGCGACGAAGATGAACATTAAGCGTCGCTTAAGCAACAGGTAGAACCGTCGCTTAAGCGAAAGTAAGGAAGTTTTTTTTTTTAAAAATTACTGCAGATGTCGCGTAACCGACACCTATAGGCGTCGCTTAAGCGACGGTATGGAATTTAAAAAAAAAATATTGTGTTGTTTTTTTTTGGTAAGAATAGCTATCATGTTCAGGGTAGGTTACTCTACAAGATGGAAAATATTTTAAACATATAGAAATTGCCACGCTGAATGACATATAGAAATTGCTCTTTCTTTGGCTCTAATAATTTGATCAATGATGCTATACATACATTGATTTCATCACCTCTTCTAAAACCGTTCACCCATTGTCCAAGTATCCACCATCTCAGGAAAACATTCCTGTTACTGATTTGATTCTTACACAGAGCTGCTTTGACATATTCACTCTATCAAGACATTGCACACTAGATGAAGATTAATTCCTTTATTATTTGCTCGGTAGGTTGGTAAGAAATGAAACTAATTTAGATATTTTCACATTAGAGAAATTTGAAAAGCTGAGTGTTTTGTATCTCAACCTTTTTTGCTACATTTTTGGACAGTGACTCACCAAATAGTGCATTGCTAGAAAAAAGGAAGGATTCTAACCACTAAAATTAAAGCAAAATCAGGGCATGATTGATGAACCTTAGTAGCTTCTCATTTTCTACTTTTCGTAGAGCACAAGTTGGCTCAAGAGATTTTGAAAGTAAAACATATATGGATGGTTGTAGAAAGGCATCAAATATTAGTGGAGCTCAAAAATCCATTACGAGGCACACTACTCATTTCATATGCAGTCAAATTAATTTATTTCTAGTAAAGGCCTCTCTCTTGCCACATGCACATCGTCATGTTCTCACATGATTAGAAGAAAAGAAAAGATTAAAGTTTGTTTACCTAGATTCCTAGCCAAACCAAGCAATAGTGCATACCAATGAGGTTCACAAGAACACTACGCTTAGGTGTGAGTAGATACAATTGGACATCTTTGAATCCCATTTCAGTCTTTTTTTAAAGTTCCATATCTCTCTGGTAATATCCTACTTCAAGAGACTCGTAGAGGGCACTCTTTTTTACAAGTTCTACTACAGAAACTGCTCTTTCAGCCATCTTTGTCTTCCATTTGATATAGAATTCCCCCCATCCCTGCATTGTCACCAAAAGAATGGGTACAAGCAACAGATCAGAATAAAAAATTACTGACAAAGATATTGAAACAAAAGATTAAAATAATGTTTGAAAGATGTTAAATATATTGACAACATATGCTCACAAGTCACAACTCCCTCATGTTTTGCTGCTAATCTCTTAAAATTGAAAGTGCATTTAAAACATTTATAACACACAACTAGAACAATGCTGGTAATCATCCTATGCTGCCTATACTCATTCAAGGGGAAGCATCCTCGTTCATGTTGATTCAGAAGGAAAATGTCAAATGGAAAGAGAGCAGAGAGAACCATTATTCCCTCGATTCTTAGTTTTAAACTAGATCATCCTGGCATAGGTGTTTAACCATGAAACCTGTATCCTAATGGGCACAATTATGAAGCCATACGATAATTCATATATTAGACCTACTTAATCTGATGCTTTAATTTCTTATATATAATTTAAATCTATTTGGTTGTAGTTTTGTGTCATTTCATTTCATATGGTTTCTGCGCCATAATGTTCATTTTGGCCATACAGGGGAGCTATCACAGCTGGCAAATATCATTCTAGATATACTCTCTCAGTTTCAAACATTATACAAAGAGCATAGTGTGAAGGAAAGGGGTTGGTTATCAAGAGAATATCATTTTGTAGGCCTGTATGATTATATTTGTGTGAGTTTATATATCAATCTATATCACTTTTCTATCTTCAGGTTTCAATAGTGCATTTAAGAGTTAGAGGACACCACCCTTCTGAATTCAGTAAATTCTAGATAAAGAATGGTGTTAATAACTATTGACTGTGAAAGAGATGGTTGATGCTTTACAAAACCCATTTGCTGCCTTCCTATCACGGCATTTTACTTAAGTTGTTGGCTATCTTACAAGTTAGGAAATTGTACAGTCTATAACAAATAATATAACTTTAAAGGAAGATATTCCCCTAGAAATGTTGTGGGTTTGGAAGCTATGAAAATGGAGTCTATTTGCATGCTGTTCAATGCACTTACAGGCCTGGGAGTGAGCCTGTTTTGGGTTTAAACAAGCTGCTAAAGGGGCTACCGGAAGCATCCCTAAAGGCAATCCACTGTCCACAAGGGACTGTAAAAAGGCAAGACCGAGCCCTACAGAGGCTGGTTGAGGAGGTAAAGGGGATCTCTGAGGTAGGATGAGGGAAATATGGCAATGGTTAATCACATTCATCCTTATGATTGAAATTTGAACTCCAATATATCAATAGTGAACATTAGCATTTCTTTCCCAAGATACATGATGGGAGAATACAAAAGAGAGGAGTTTAATTAATGAATCTTAAAGGATTTGGAGTCCAACAAGTTGTGAGGCAATGATTTGGAGTCCAAAAATATCAAGGATTGAGATCTTTTTGGCATCAGTTTTAAACTTTAAATTGTAACCATATGCATGCCTAAGCTAATGAAGCTACCGAGTTTATTCATCTAAATAATAGTATTTGTGTCAGTGCAGATGTTAAAAATTTGTTGGTTCTTCCAAAATTTGTTTTGTTAAGAGCTCATGTTACAATGCTGCTTATGGATTTCTAGCCTCTTTTGTGCATTCTCTTCTCCTTGGCCAAAAATACCCTTTTTGAGTGAAAATGCAAAAGGGTTCTAACAACTTTGCAGAATTTCAAGCTTTAAAGCTCTTATTAAAATGTGCAAAGGATTGGAATCTTTCAAGTTTGCAAAATTTCGGTGATTCATCATTGGTTAAAAACTGGATAAGGGCAGGTCATCTGCATAATGTAAATCTCAGGCCAATGGGTGATTTACTATTGGAGGTAGCAGGCTCTTTTGAGCATCTCTTTTACTCAGGTCTTTAGAGAATTGTACCAGGATTCTGAAGCCTGATACGGACCCGAGGGCAGGCCGCATTGGCTATAGGCCATATAATATGAAGAAGTTATTGCGGGTGTCTCTATCATTTCCTTGTCAGCTCTATGAGTTGGTTTGGATCAGATCTTTCTTAGTTTTCCTATTGTGATTTTATGCATGTATAACCTCTGTATGCTTGCTTGGCAAGAATATGGTGTTTGAGAATGGGTATGATCTCTTTCTCTGAGATGGTGATGTGTACAATTTGGATTTTAGACCATTGTTTAGATGGGATGAATGCTCTTGCTATGGTAGGTAGAACAAAATATGCAAATTTTGTATCCTTTTTGGCAGCCGAAGTGTGTAATTTTCATTAAAAGTTGAACAAGAATTACATTTTTCTTGGAAAAAAAAATATCCAACTGTATAAAAGGAATGATGAAGGATCCATTAACCTAAGTTTCTATTCTTCAATCATTGCAAATCCCAAGAAAACTGAATTAAGAACATTAGCAATGAAAAAAACCACCCCCAAATGACTCCACTATGTCAGCATTTGTCATTACGTTGTCCAAAATATAAATATTATTAAATTACCATGAAAAGATGATGGTGTTGATGTTCAGAACAGGTTTCCAGTCCTCCCACAGAATATTGAGGCAAACATTGCCTTCCAAATCAATATTTGGATGATAAACCTGCATCCAAG
Source organism: Pseudotsuga menziesii (assembly GCA_001517045.1). Taxonomy (NCBI): domain Eukaryota; kingdom Viridiplantae; phylum Streptophyta; class Pinopsida; order Pinales; family Pinaceae; genus Pseudotsuga; species Pseudotsuga menziesii. The sequence goes on from LPNX010437669.1 coordinate 33,676, forward strand.
TTATACTCCACTTGTCACACAATTGAAACAAAAATGAATACCACAAATTGACTCCAAAGATCATTAAATCCTTCACACAATTTTCAAATATTGGTCTGAGATGAATTACCAAGCAATTCCATAAATTTCAAGAGCATACCTTTGTCTTACATTTCACCTTCGGTGCCTCATGAGGGTAAATAGGAGATACACTAAAAGTAAAAGTGAAGGATCCCCCTCTGTTTTATATTCAGGATCCAAAAACAGAAATAAGTTAATTTTGGCTCCATCAACCTAAAGAGAACAGAAAGCAGCCTCTTTTGCAGAGAAGTATGTAGCTCGATAATCATAAGAAAACGTGGTTTAAACATGTATTGGAACCTTGAAAATCTCTCAAATAAATTTATTTTTGTACTTACACATAATATCCTTCATCAGGCCGAATATTGACTTCAAAGTTCATAAGATCATCTTTACCATTTGGAAAATATATGCTCGTGGTCCTGGGCAGGTTCAACTCACTAATATCTATTAAATTGTTAAATTGATAAGACTGATTATTGTATTCTACATTCATTACCCATTGACTCTAAAATCTCAAGACAAAATATGAATGGGAACATTTTACGGAAAACCTTCTCTTGCTTCAGACAACCCTTATCAACAAACATAAAGAATTAATCTCATGGCAGTAGCATTCACTGAGAACTGCAGAAACAGAGAAAAGAAGATCCGGATAGAAAAAATTTCAGTGAAGTACAGCTGATTCTAAAGAAATGTTCCATCAAAATGTGCACATTCAAAAGTGATAAAATACAAGCTTCTGTTTCATGCATCATAACACTCAATATTCCCTACCAAATTAACAGATTATTGCTAAGAACACCACCTTACTAACATCGATGCGAGAGTGCACAGTTAGCATCCAAGTGATCATAGAGGTCACACCTAGTATATTGGAAAGAGACTTTCAAATTGTCATTTTCTTCACCATCTATTATAATATATTCTTCTAAACATTTCTTTAATTCTATTCTCACCAAGCTATTGGACAATATGAAATACCTATCAACTTATAATATGGGTTAGACTCATATCATGAACCCAAGAAGTTATCGATAAGTGAGAACAACTTCTCTGACTAAAAAATGAGTGGAAAACTAGGATGTCTTACCCAAATTATAATGGAGCTCACCCCTTCAACCCATGCCCATCCCCAAGTAGTGCTAAAGCTCACAACACATAACCCAGACTTAGTTGGAGTTCCTTTTACATCAATGATTTTAGGCTTTGATTCAAATTCTTTTATCATTAATTATTCTAACCATTTTTTCCCCATATCCATTGTTTCATTCAAATGCATATCTTCACCTAGAACTACACTCAAATCTTCTGGATTTGTTTTCACCAACTTATGATTATTTTGTGTTTTTAGTCAACTTACATCTATATAATAGATGAGGGACGTCCCAAATTCCATGGGAGTAGATAGAGTCATCTTGGATGGAAGACAACCACATAAGAAAGTGACATCCATACATGTACCAATCATACCAACTCGAGGGGATCGACCGGGAAAACAATAATGGAATAGCTGTGAGCTCCATAAATTACCTTGGCGTTGCTTATCCAGGGGCCCAGCTAACTGCTTAGTGGTAAGCTTTTTGCATACGTAAAGGGATAAATTGATGTGAAACACTTCAACCACTCAATCTCGATGGAACATGAAAATAACATACTATGATGGATGAACCATGAAACAACTACCATGCCATGACTCCAGTAATATTCCTTTACAAGGAGCTTTTGAAGTGCTTAGTTTTATTAAAGAGTGCATATTTTCTCCAGATTGGCATTCTTCTATTTACAAAGAAGTATGTCACCAACTTAATGAAGAACATGTCAGTGCTCTTTTATGAATGCTACAGCCATAGCTTTCAATTGGTGAAAGAATGGAGGGGGATGGTGTTTCAGATATGTCCTATTAAAAACACTTCCTTGAACATTTTCACAGAGCATGCTTTAACCTGTTACATGAACTTGTTATGAGGCGTGCCTTATGCATCGAACTTGAAGAACACCTAGTAAATCAAGTTCTGAACGTAGAGGATTGGAGGTTTGCTTATACTGATGATGCTCTTGTTCTTGTAGCTCACATTCTTATTATAAGGACATCCATAGGGTCCAGTTTGGGAAATGACTCCTTAAGATTCAAAATCTGCAAAGGCTACACTGGTTTTATTATTGAGAAAGTGAAAGCTACATATTCAGGGTGCTTAAATATCCAAGAAGTTTGTGCAAGTCTTCCATCCCTATTTCATTTGGAAGTTCTTCTCATGGCTTTTCATTCTTCAAATGCATTTGAAAAAATCAAAATGGTAGAGAATATTTTTTCTACCCTCAGCAATGTAAGTTGTCCTCCAGTGGAACTTAACAGCACACAATTGGTTTGCTGGTCTTTGCTAATTTCAAGACTGACATTGATTCTTCGGCACATGATTCTCCACTCTACAACCTTCCCATCCTGGTTGATGTTCAATATAAGAAATAAGTTAATACTGATTACACAAGGAGGAACTTTTCAGCTTCCCACAGGAACGGGCTATTTAGAATCATGTGGTACAAAGTGTTATAAACGTGAATGAGGGAGTCAGAGGAAGAGTTAGCTCCTACCAGTTATATTAGGACACCCGGGTGGTTTGAGTAGACTTTGAGGGATGCTTGGGAGCATTTTGATGCACCCAGGAGCACATTCAGTGAGCGCAGGCCTCTGAGGAATTTTCCTAACTACATGGCCTTATACCTGAATCAAGCGCTTAGGATGTATCACTATCAACCCGAGAAGAATAGCATGGCATGGAGGGAGATGGTGGGCATGAAACAACCTTACCTTCTATTTTACTAACCTACCTGCTTAAGAGATATATGCCCTAGAACACTTACTTAATGAATGCACTTAGGAGAGACAGCTATAGACAGACCCAGAATTGGATTGCATGAAACAACAACCTTACCCATTGCCTTCACCCTAGGCACATGGATGGAGTTATGCATTTGTGCATTAAAGATCCATCCATCTCCTCAATGCATGTCTTTTTGTGTTGGTTCTTTCATCTTCTTCGTGGGGGCATATGATTTAGGGCAAGAATCCAAACTATAACCAAGATCAAATTGGCTGATACCAAGTTAGGCATCAGGTGAAAGGGGAGGCCTTAATTCATAAGATTAACCAGGCTTCAGGTGAAAGGGGAGTTATCTAATGCTCTGATCCATGACTTTCTGCGACTACCAAATACCCTTTCAATCCATTTTGGGCTTTCTCCTTTTCTTAAAATTGGTGGAAAGCCATTTTCAGTACAGGACCATTTGTTCTTCCCCTCAAACTGCTAGCCAGAAGGTCAGGTCTAATATTAACCAGTCGATAAGAGACAATGAATTACTAACTGATGCATGCATCTAGAAACAAATGATTCCACAAGTCTTAGGGCCAACCACTGAAGTATGTCTAGTTTTCCCTGATCAAGCTGTTGTTTCGTATACCTCAACAAAAAGAACCTCTGACGTACCCAGAGAAACAGGTCCTCATAGACCCATGAATTAAGGCCTCCCACAAGATCTGAAGAAATTATACTATTGGCGAAGGCCCCCGAAAGATACTCAATATGAGAGATGCCCCAGAACAGGATAACCTTTCACCTAAAAGCCTGTATATCAGAACATATAGCATTGATCCCCCCACGGGAGGAGATCAAGAAGGATCCCGGCTGCTACCCCACCCTTTAACTCAACGATTTCCCTTCCTGTACATGCAACCTTTGCACTATTGAATTTATCATCAAGGTAAGGTCGGTACAATAGGTCCTGCCCTTAATTAATAGGTCACCTTTAAGTATTTTAATTACCACTAGTTCATCTTGTTTTCAACTCTACAAATGAGAACTATTTGGCTGTAGTTGGGTATGAGGAATGCCAAGTTCTCACTGTCAATTCTTGAGATGGGATTACCCTATTCTTTGGAGGTACAAGGTTCAAGTCTATCTCCCCTGTTAAAATAGTTTTATACCATCTTAATGCAAAGTGGATTTGGGATTCACTTCTCTACACAAGAAAAATTACTAATGGCATTGTTTTCCCTATCAAAAGTATAAGAAAGATAAATAGTTGTAAAATGTCATCAAAATCTTCTCTGTATCATTTTATGCAATGCCTATCAAAAGTATAAGAAAGATAAACAGTTGTAAAATGTCATCAAAATATTCTCTGTGTCATTTTCTGTAAACTTACTTTGGACTGGTCAAAGAAGCATCTGCCACTCCTGGTTGTTCATCTACCAGAGAAGAATGTTGAGGAGGCTTACTGCTGGACTGCTGTTCTGCGATTCCAGCTGAGTGAGAGGGTCTGCACATTTAGAGCTTAAGGATCCCTTTACTCTCCTGCTTCTCACCCATGTTTCCAAATGCTTGGTTGAAGCCTCTCTTGCTTCCGGTTGCCATGACCAACCCATACTCACATTTAATACCATCATCCATGACCTGTGCCTGACTTTCCAATGCTCTGGCATGCTCAGTTTCAAAATTTGTCTCTGGACCTACAAATTCCATCAAACAAACCCTTTCCATTAAGGCACCTTCTGCAGCATCCCAGGTTAAAGGTCAAGGATTGGCATGGATTTGTGCTACCACATATTCAGAAAAAAACCGACACCAAATTGCCGAGTGGGTTGTGCGTTGATCTTAATGGGGCTTCTCTTGCTTCCACAAATCGACTTGGTGAACCCATATAAAGGTATACATTGTTGCTGTCTCAGTATACAAGAAAAAAGCAGATGGATTAGTCACCCAAGCATGCAAAGATAACGAAGATGGTTGTGGTTCTAGGTAAATGCCCACAGATTATTGATAGAGAATACAGATGGGTATGGAGACAGGGTTTCATGAATGATAGGAGAAACCCTCGACTTGGCGCTCTTCTATAAGATCCATAACCGGTAAGTGAAGTGGAGGGGAGAATAGAAACCAATTCCTTTAATGAATCCCATTTTGGGAGTCAAGGTTGCTCTGGAGCTACACAGAAGTCGGAAGGGAAGGCACCCACCCATATTATTAGTAGGTGTTTTGTAATCTTCTTCTGTCTCCCCTGCGTTGGTTTTAATTTTTTCTCCCGCTTTTGGAATATATAATTAGGATGAGTTTTTGTTTTTTATAGGTTCTATAAAATTAATTTCAAACCTGGAAGTATACCAAAAAAAAAATCTATAGACCACTGTGATTATCTATGTTGGTGTCTATTATTTCTTTGTAGGAATAAAATGAAAATATTGTCATTGAAAATATTTATCTTATTTATAAAAACTATAAAAAGAAAACAAAACACCCCAATATATAATGACAGTTTCTTGACACTTTGTTAGTTGTAATTTTTTTATTTAATATAATGCAACAACTATGTTAATTGTACCTAGGCATGTTTATTGTTTATTTGTCTTCTATGTTTAGTTTTTTTAAAATAGATGCAACAAAATTACCTACTAGGTTTTATTGTATGGTTTTCTCGTAACATTAGTGTGTTATTTTTTCTATGAAGCTTGTGTGGATCATAAAAAATTTAATCAAAAATCATAACATAAAACATTTGGTGGACAATAAAATGTGTGAAATCTTTATGTTTACTCCTAGAAAAATAGGTGTTTGAGGGAAAATGTATAATCATGAAATTAACTAGTTCAAACATACATGGACTTTTGCTTTGTATATATTGTAGATATTTTCTTTGCTTTCGAACTTTGGTTGTCATTTTCTCTACATGGGCCCATTTAGAGAGGTGTTGCAAGATTTTTCTATGAGAATAATCACCCAAAGATATAATTGACCAAAGGATGGCCACTTCTTCACTCTCCTTTGGAAATGTTGTCTCCCCAAGTTCCTTTGAGCCAAAATTATAGGGTAGGAATACACACCTAGAGGCAAAGTATTAATGGAAGTATATTCCACAATATCCATCATTATATGTATACAAGATGTTTCCGCAATGGTAAAACATATACAATATACAAATATACAAATATACAATGGTAAAACATATACAATATACAAATATACAATGGTAAAACATATACTATGGATTCTTGAACCTAATGCCATTTATTTCTTGTTTTGAAATACCCAAGTGAATGGTTGACTAATTGTATGTAGGGTGTCCAAGTCACTTTCATTATAGAATCTCAATATTCTATGAACTTGTATCCACTATGTCATTTATTCAATGTTTCTTCCAATAAAAGTTGCTTTATAACTCTTGGTAGGACACCATATTAGTGGGTAATGAAATGTGAGTCCCACCCACCTATTACTATCCCTTCGCATATATTTAACATATAATGTATCTTGTGACAAGGTGTAGTTGAAATGAGGGTACCCTAGGGGGGATTTGATTCCTAGGAGCATTTAGATGATTCCTCCATATATCATTAAAGATTAAATAGTTTCCAAAGAATGAACATGTATGATTTCTCAATAGGTTGTAATGGAATAGGGTGTATTTATTTAAATGACCAATTTAAGCGTCGTCGCTTAAGCGACGCTTCTGAGGCTAGCCGTTGCTTAAGCGATGCTTATGATCCTAGCCATCACTTAAGCGATGCTTATGACCACAATTAAAAAAAAAAAAATTAACTTTGTGATTTTTGGTAGGTTTAAAATAAAAAATCCACGCGCTGTCAGAAGTAACCGTCAGATTTTGGATCAAAATGTAGTAGTGACTTTTTACCTTTAATAAAAGAGTATCAAACAATCTAGCGAAGAGACTGTCACCAGCTGAAAATTGCACATACAAAATCTCCAAACCCTACGATGTCGATGGATCAAAACGAGTAGCAACAAATCCTTAGCTTCTCATAGCAGTGATAGGCCATGAGGAAAGCAAGATGGAGCTAAGGACAAGCCGCGAGCCAAATGCAAAAAAAACCAATAAAATATTGCATCGTAAAACCCATAGCTAAGAAGGTTGGCAACAAGACCAAACTCAGGAGACTATAGCAACTTTAAAACAAAGTTTTAGAGCAAGCTAGTATAAGAAGAACCCTCACAGCCACCATGAAACTATGCAGAGCAGCCCGAAGGCCATTGTGAACTTTAGAGGAAAAATGACAAAGCGAATAGTGTTGCAAGATTTTATATCACCAATACATGGATAGGAAGTGACCACGTGGCCTCAAATACTTCTAACCATGCAAGGGTCGATTCCAAAGTCCACCCGAGGTTCAATAATCAAAATTATTAAAACAATTATTTTTATCAAACTATGCATGAACTATGAAGTACGCATATATATATCACACCAATATTCATACTTAAACTATATCATAATGTTGATAGTTTCAAATTTAGCGTATGGTTAAAAAATAATTTCTTAACGAAGACCCTAGTGAAAGGTGGTAACCACTTGACCTTATGGATAATACCAAAGTCGATCATGCTTAGAACCTTTCTTTCTACAATTATATTTATATACTTGCAAAACGATGATAAAGTATGCATGTATTATACTTCAAACTTATCACTTAAAACCAACGGCTTGGGTGGTTATAATATATGAAGTGGAATAGAATAGTAAAAGATTATAAACATGACTTTTACAAGGTTTGAATTTGGTTTAAACTTTCATAGACATTAGTTGCTTCTCGACTTGTCAATACTAGTAATATACCATAATTTTTATTCAGCAAGATAGTCTGTGATTGTTCAAGATAACTTGTATTTAGCATAGTGAAGAATTTTTATCATAGTAGAAAGATCTACCATAATAGATACTATAAACATTTACTTAATATAAGAGAGGCATTATGGTAATAGTAAATTACAATGGAATAACCATGGTCAAGTCTATAGTCACTCGAATGACACTGATTGACTTAAATTTAGGAAATAAGGGTAAATAGTGTTCCATCTTGAAATGATGCAGTTATTTTTACAATAATCAAGCTTATAGTATCAAGGAGATTTCTAGCCAGTAACATCCCTACAGAATGCAAATAATGATCAGATTGGTACTTTAGTAAATAATACAGTAATGTATGTGGTTACAATAGTACATGTAGTATGATATTAATGTAAGTAAGAAAGTTGATAACTTGTTAGTGAGCAACTGTTTTATTTTTACATACAAGTAACAGGGTGATAATTTCCATAACTAGTAAGCTAAAAATAAAATCAAAACATACATTCTATAGAGAATCTTTACTATCAATATTGATAGAAGCTCTTTCATGAATAAAAACAAATAGTACAAATAAATATAACATTTGCGAGATAAGCATGTTAAAATAGAAGTAAATATACAACAAATATTACAAGCTTAGAGTTCACAGTAAGTATCTTTGGTGTCGCTAAGCTTAATAAAGAAAGCAACCCATATCTCTAAACCCTCCTTACAACAGAAACTATAGAAGATAAATTACTTTACCTCACTGAAGTTTCCTGAGATTTATCAGCTTATTTTACTAGCATATTATTTGCAAACAGAAATACTTCTTGCTACCTTATGAATTAAAACATTTACTTTTTCGATCGTACCTGTTAAACCTAAAAGAACTAATAATCCATATGCATTGGCATAAATGCTAAGTAATACCAGGATTCAAAGTTAGTTTCCACCTACTTGCCATAAAGTAGACTTATTAGTAAACTAAAAGAAAACAGAATGCAAGTAAATCTTATTTATGTTACAAAAAAGAAGCTACTTTAGTTAATGTAATTTGAAAGTGTATAATAATAATCGTTGGAATGTTTCATTTTCTGCTAACCATTATTTATTAGTAAACCTCATATTCAACATTTTATGTTATCTTAAATTTTTTTATTTTTTGTGAAAATTTGGGGTTTTTGACATGTGGTATCAGAGCACAAGGTTCAAATGCTAGGCTTTGATGAAGCCCAACTTGCTTTTATGAAACAATGAATTTAAATTATTTTGTTGATGCTATTTTCTTTTAATGTTATTCAACAGAGAAATTGTTTTTGAAGTTTAAAAACAGGTATGGAAAGGCTAGAGGAATATGTGGAAGAGGAATCTCTATAAACTGAACAAGAAAACTTACCAAGAGACACTATACAAGAATATCTAACCATTAATTCCTTAGAACTATTACAAACAGTATAAGACTGAAAATATAAAATGGAATTTGTTAAACGAGAGAATGAAAGGATTATGAGGGCTCAAGAGGAGCTGAATCAGATCCTAATAGAAATATTTCAAACTAAGGGAAGGGGAAAAAGAGCTGATTCAGAAGATACAAGTCATCAACATAAATATAAAAGATTAAACAGACTAAAAATGAAAGCAGCTCATCTTCATAGGTATTTGGTGATCAACGTAATTTTCATTCCACTAGTGATAGTAGTGATGACAATAATTATATTGAAAAGAGAAAATATAAACCCTGTGAGGAAATTTCTGGGGAGTTTAAAGAGAATAAACCACCAACATTCAATGGAGAGACTGAGAAGGGGGTGAAACTGGAATCTTGGTTATCTGGAATTAAGAAGTACTTCCAGATTTATAACTATTCTAACCAATTAAAGGCTAGAATGGATATCTACAATCTTTTAGGAAATGTTGATATTTGGTGGCAGGACTTGAAGAGAGTGCAGGGAATAAAAGAGGATAACGTAAATTGGAGTACATTCAAGAGGTACTTTAAAAAGAAATTTTTGTCCGAGCAGTACTATGAAGAGAGAGCAAAAGAATTCTACGAGCTTAAATTAGGATCAGTGACTATGAAAGATCTAAAAAACAAGTTTTTAAGTCTACTTAGGTATGTGCCATATCTTGTAGATGAAAAATCAAAGGTACAACGATTGCTCAGTTGTCTACCTTATCATATTAAGGACAGGATTGAGTATGAAAATTCAAAAACTTTGGAAGAAGCTATGAGGAAAGCCAACTTCTGTTATGAATAGAATCGGAAGAAGGAAAGCATGGCCAACTAGAAGGCCAAGAAGAATAAAAACCATTATGATCAAAAGAAGAAAGAATTTTTGCCCAACCGAAATTCTAAAAACAATAAGGACAGAAATTTTTCTAACAAGAATTTCCAAGGGAATAAGAATAATTCACCAATCAATCAAAATAATTCAAAGGGTAAAGAATATGCTAATAACTATGGTAATTACACCAAGAACTTTGAAGGCAAAGAACCTATAAAGTGCTGGGAATATAATGGCCCACATTATGCCTCAGTCTATCATAATTGGAAAAATATTGTCAGTAATATCCATACTATACAAAAGGAGATGATTGTTGGAGACTTAGCGAGAACCATACGTAGGATCAATTCATCCTTGGAGAATCGGCATGCAGACTATCAAACTTCCATGGTGGAAGTAGAAGGTATGATAAACCAAACCCCTATATCTATTTTAATTGATCCAGGAGCTAGTCTCAGTTATATTTCACCTAAATTGGTAGAAAAATGTAAGCTTCCTGTTGAAAAATTTGAAAATTCTTGGTTGGTTTAGTTAGCCATTGGTGCAAAAAAGAAGGTAACTTGTTTTGTAAAAGAATGTGCAGTAGTTATGGATCAATTTGAAACTATTGTAAAGCTTAATGTATTACCTCTTAGTTCTTATGACTTACTAATTGGTATGGATTGGTTAGAACAACATAGGGTGATTTTAAATTGTTATGATAAAACCTTTACGAGTATAAATAATGAGGAAAAATCAATAAGTGTAAAGGGAATCCCTAGAAAAACAACCATAAGGTAGATTTCTGCTTTGCAGCTTAAGAGAGTTGTTAGGAAGGGTTGTAAAGCTTATCCAGTAACAATAATTGATGCAAAGAATCTAAATAAAATAGACAAATTAAAATTGGAGGACATACCAGTTTTAAGAGAGTATGTTGATGTATTTCCAGAAGAAATTCTGGGGTTACCTCCGAAAAGGGAACTAGACTTTACCATTGAGCTGGTACTTGGTGCAGTACCCAGCTCAAAGGCCCCTTATCGAATGAACATACTTGAACTTAATGAATCAAAGTCACAATTAAAAGAACTTATTGACAAAAAGTATATTCGACCTAGTATGTCTCCTTGGGGGGCACGTGTCATCTTCGTTAAGAATAAGGACGGAACCATGTTACTTTGCATAGACTACCATCAGTTGAATAATATGACTATTAAAAATAGATACCTGTTTCCTTGCATATATTATCTATTTGATCAACTACGTGGAGCCATTATGTTCTCGAAAATCGATTTAAGGTCTAGATATCACCAAATTAGGATTAAAGATGAAGATATCTTTAAAACAATTTTTAGGAGTCAATATGGTCATTACGAGTTTGTTGCCATGCCATTCGGGCTTACTAATGCCCCAACTATTTTTATTTGTTTAATGAACAACGTTATGAAAAATTATATAGATAAGTTTGTGGTCATGTTTATCAATGACATATTAATCTATTCAAAAACTGAAGAAGAACATAATGAACATTTAAAAACTATTTTGCAAGAGCTACGAAATCATCAAATCTTTGCAAAGTTTAGTAAATGTGATTTCTTTAAGGATAAAAATCAGTACTTAGGTCATGTGGTGACTAAGGAAGGGATTTCAGTGGATCTCGAAAAGATAAAGGTGATCGAATATTGGCCGGTTCCTAAGGATGTAATTGATGTTCGATCATTCATGGGAATTACCAGTGATTACCAAAGGTTCATTGAAGGTTTTTCAAGAATTACGAATCCAATAACTTCTTTACAGAAGAAAGGAAGGAAATTTGATTGGAACCAGAAATGCGAGGAAAGCTTCAAAAAGTTAAAAAAATTATTAACCAGCGCACCTATTTTAAGAATAGTTGATCCAAATAAAGAATTTGTAGTGTGCAATGACGCCTGTAATGATGGTTTAGGCGGTGTTCTGAATCAAGAAGGACATGTTATTGCCTATGAGTCTAGAAAATTACAAATTCATGGAAAGAATTATGCAACTTATGATCTAGAATTAGCTGCTGTTATACATGCTCTAAAGATACGGCGTCATCACCTAATTGGCAGAAAATTTATTCTAATGACTGATAATAAAATATTAAAATATATGTTAGATCAGCCTAATATAAATGCCAGACAAGCTAGGTGGCTAGCTTTCCTACGTGAGTATCATTTTGAAATTCAGCACATTAAAGGGAAACAAAATAAAGTTGTTGATGCATTAAGTAGGAATGCAAGGCTGAACTTCACAGCAATTATCAACACTTATACAACAGATCTGGATGAACAATTTAAAGCAGGAGTAGAACAAGATGAAATTTACAAAAACTTACAAGCTAAAGCGAAAGAAAATCCAACAGAAAGGTTATGTAAAGGGTACAGTTTGAATGAAAAAGGATTTTTACTGTATACAGATAGAATGTATGTACCTAATGTACTTAAAGTTAAGTTATTAATTTTAGATGAAATCCATAAAACTCCATAATCAAGTCATCCAGGCTATCAAAAGACTATAACTATGTTAAGAAAAGAATATTTTTTTCCAAACATGAAGACTGAACTGGCAGAGTATATCGCTAGGTGTTTTGAATGTCAGCAGGTGAAAAATGAACATCAACACCCAGCTAGATTACTTCAGCCATTGCCCATTCCTAGATAGAAATGGGAGATAATTAGTCTCTATTTTGTTATTGGACTGCCTAAAAATCAGAATTTAAATCATTCTATCATGGTAGTGGTTGATAAATTAAGTAAAGCAGCTCATTTTATACATGTTAAAACTACGTATAAAGCTGTAAACATAGCTGATATCTTTCTAAAACAAATTTTTTGACTGCATGGAATACCGATAGTTATAATCTTAGATAGAGATCCTAAATTTATAGGCAACTTTTGGAAATATCTATTTAAAGGATTAAACACTACACTAAATTTTAGTACTTCGTTTCATCCTCAAACCGATGGATAAACTAAAAGAGTAAACCATGTAATGGAATATTTATTAAGAATGTATGTGAAAGACCAGCCAGGTAAATGGGAGGATTATTTGCATATGGTATAATTTTCTTATAATAATAATTATCAAGCGTCCACCATATTTAGTCCTTTAAAAATATTGTATGGAAGGAAATGTAATACTCCTATCTCTTGGAGTAATCTGGTGGATAGATTAGTATTAGGTCCTGAAGTATTAAAGAAAATATAATAAATTGTAAAGCAAGTACAAGGTAATCAAAAAGTTGCACAAGATCGATAGAAAAGTCAAGTAGACCATAAAAGAAATCCAAAGGAGTTTCGGGTAGGTGAACATGTGTTCATCAAGGTGAGGCCCAAAAAGAGCTCTCTGATATTGGGTAGTTATGCAAAACTAGCACCTCATTACTGTGGCCCATTTGAAATACTATCTAGTATTGGAGAAGTAGCTTATCATTTAGGATTACCACCAAATTTAAGAGTACATAATGTTTTTCACATTTCTGTATTAAAGAAATATGTTCATGATGCTACTCATGTTGCTAACTAGAATGATGTACATGTGGAACCAGAAGGATATTTTCTGGTGGAACCGGACTGTATCCTCAGGCAGAGGGAGATCACACTTCGGAACCACACCATTGGTTCGGTGAAGGTGTAATGGAAGCACCTTAGTCCAAAAGAAGCCACCTAGAAATCGAAAAGTAAAATGCGGTATGCATATCCAATTATGTTCCAGCGGAATTTTGAGGACAAAGAATAAATAACATCGAGGACGATGTTATGCTCTAAGGGGGGGGTGTATGTCACATGCCCCAATTTTGCAAAAAAAAAAAAATTTATATTATTTGGTATTATTTGAGGACAATATGTTAAATTTTATGCTAAGTTGTAATTGATGACTCAGCAGAGTCAAGGATATTTAATGTAATTCTGAATATTTTATTTATAAATAAATAAAGGAGGAGACAACAGCTTAGGAGAGCTATTAAAAGAGTGTTTACTGGTCAAATTGGTGGAGGAGACTGAGTGGAGAGAAAACTAACATGTCGTAGCATATTCAAACCACTTCCAACTGTTGCAGGTGGGAACCTTCCTACATTTGGGGTCATGATTCCCCAAGAAAGTGGAATCATAGTAGGTGGCTCAATTAATGAAAACTGACCCAAAATACCTAGGCAATCTTTATAAAAATTCCCATCGAAGAAAGCTGAGGCTACTCATTCTAGAGAAGGGATCATTCAGGTGAATGAATGTACTTCATAGAAATTCAATGGAAGGGAAAAGTGGAAAGTGTTTGAGGGGACAACTACTGTTTCATCTAGTTACAACGTTTAGGCTAAAGATCATACTACTAAGAGTAGAGTGTTTTACTAAGATATTTGACTAATTTATATTTTTCTTTCTCCACCATTTCTCAGCCAAGAAAACGAGTGTAAAATCCCTCTGATACCATCAATGCCATTATGTGTAAAAGAGGGGGTTAATATTTATATATATTTTTTCTTTCTGTTTCGCTGTTATTACAAAACATGTTAGTGACATATATGATATGGTATTTAAAATGGAGCATGGCCAATCAAGAAAAGAATGAACTACACGTAGGTTAATACAACCATCTGACAATTTATATCCATTCACTAGATTTTCTGTTCATAACATAAACTAACTTGCATATTATGCCTTATCTGACTAAGTCTTCCCTCAAGGAAGCTCTACTCATAGGAATCAAACATTTTTTGGTTTACATAACACCATGTAATGTACCCCTAAATCTTGACAAATCTGTCTATGTCAAAAGTAGAAAAACAAGGCTTCTCCCAAACATGAGTGAAAATTCATTGATAATTAAGCTTTGATCAAAATTAAGGAAATCGGTTATTCAGCTGAAAATAACAGTTCCATTCAAGCACTTCAAGTGTAAATATAGACTCAACATATGCCATTATTTATTTCTGCTATTGATATTAATATCGTATGGTCTACTAATGCTGCAAATAAGGCAATCAAGGTTTTTATTTTCTATTGTGTTCCAATAGTCACCAATGAAATTCGACAATCAAAAAAACAATACATATACCATATAATGGTGAGAGGACTGTTCTTGAATGTGACCATAGTGAGAAATAATATTCTTTGGTGCAGGGTGTTATGAGGGCTCCTGCTCCCCTTGGCAAATGGTCGGAGAAGGAAAATGGCTGAAGAAGAGACTAAACTCTGCTTCAAAGTAAAAGACATGGTTAGTTAATTTCATTTAAATGAATAAATAAAAGTTCTATCTTTGTGACAATTCAATTACACATATGTGTATATACTTATATATACATAAGGCATATAAATTATCTCGGCCATGCTATTATCATAGGGTGATTTTCCCCTCATTGTGGCAGCTTCTCTGCAACTACAGCTTGTCATCAAACATGTGAGTTCACAAAAGAAATAAGAGCATCATAAATACCATTACTTAAGTAGAACATATTAATCATGCAATTATACTACCAAGTATGCCTGCCCATACTGATTATTCAGGGAACACAAACACAACATTTACTTAATAAAAAAAATCAAGGAGCGACTAGAAACTTGACAGCGACTTTCCTCCCATGCATTGGCTCCAACAGGCGTGTGTTGTTCCGCTTGGAGCCACCCCCGAGTTGGGGCCACGAATCTACTAGGACAGGTTTAAAATAAAAAGGTTGAATGGAACCATAGAGGATTAAGACTATTACAGATCTTCCTTAACGAAATCAATACTAGGTCTTCAATTTATAGCAATAATGTCCCCTCCGAAGGAGTAGTATAATACAATCAAAGATGCACACAGAGATAGGCCTTCTAGTGTCATCGCATAAGCTAGAAGAAAAACGGCTTACCACATAATGATTACTGAAGCTCTCAGGCCTCATATTTCCCACATCAATACAATGAACATAAATCAAGAGAACCCTATGGATTCATAGATTTAAACGTAGAGGTTTTCCCTTTATCCCAAAGGTTCAGATCTATCTCATAGACTAGATCCTTTATATAACCACATCAATGCCAACAAGGCAGAGTATTTACTAGATCTATAGGAGGTTCAACCAATGAATGAGTGTACCTCCAGATGTTATCAAATTATCAAATCCCAAGTCAAAACACAGATTGAAAATCATGGTTCCTACTTCGAACACACATTTTACTCATCTAAGACGGTTCATACACAGGACGTGAAACTACCAAACTCACTCAGAGGGCGTGAACACATAGGCATAATTCTTATCCAACATCATTCTTTAGAACACTAAGAGGTAGGCCAAATGCACAATATTAAATGCATGTCAATCTATCCAACATACCCCACGCATGCAAAGGAAAATCGCAGGCCACAAACAAGTTTTCTTTTCAGGCGCATATCAAGATGCCTACCACATCTGATCACAGGCAGTGGAAAAAAAATACATCATGCCCAACAGTCTTCAACGTAGGGAAAAGCAAAAAGAAGAATGCCCTCAACACAGGCAGTGGAAAAACAAAAAGAGACGCCTGCCCATGTTGTCAGCTCTTAAGGAAAACAAATAAAATAAACATCATCAACTCACTTGTTGGAATGTTGAAGCACTAGTTATAATGAAGCCATCCTAAAATGTAGACAAGAATAATAAGCTTTTGCAGGTAATTTGGCTAAATCCTAGGTCTGCCATTAGACTAAACATGTACCATTAATGGGGGTATACTAAAAAATGCAGAGCAGACTCTCTCGGACCGGCAAATGAAAACACCACATACCAAAAGCCTGCGTGAGTTACAGGTGATAGTCCAAAAGCTGGTATGATTTTTCTTTGGCCTGGTAAAATTAATGTAACTTAAAAGGATGTACGAGCTTAGCTCAAAGTTCTCATAGATGCATGAGAAGGGAAGACCCCACTAGCAGCTAAATAGCTGCAGACACTAGTTAGCATGGAGAAATAGTTCTAGATTAGCCCCGGCTTGTAAGTTCAGAACTAACAAAGGAAGTATTCCCAAAAATCATCAAAACAAGCTGAGGTAAAATTACATACCAGTCCCGGTTCTGTTTTCCTGGGGTAACTTAGTTCATAAGGAAGTGGAAAACGCATTCCCATTCTGCACGAGAAGGCGAGTAGGTTCTTCTGCTTGAGCTGAGCGCTCCATACCGGCAGGAAGCATGAAAATTTCCCCATTATCAAAATCAAGCATCCCCTCCCAGGTTTTCCACGCTCCAAAAAGAAAATTTCCCCTTCATAGAGAACTATAACCCAAATAAATAACGGCGAGTAACAGCCTTCTTTTGAGAGTGCATTGGTCTCCTTACAAATTAAGGCACCAAGACTGCCATCATCAGTGCCATCATCAGTGCTGAGGCAGACTCTATTTTGGACGTGCAAGAGGGATTAGAGGCATGCTAGCAGCCGGCCATTATGCTTCAGTTTTCCTCTTACTGCAATAACGTTCAGTATTTACTGCTTAATTAAAATCTGCTCTATTTTGGACGTGCAAGAGGGATTCTAGGCATGCTGGCAGCCAGCCATTATGCTTCGGTTTTCCTCTTACTGCAATAACATTGAGTTTTTATTCCTTAATTAAATTCTGCATAAAAGAGAAAATTAATAACAATACTTTTCTCTTTCATTTTAATTTAACTCACCGTAAATTACCAGCAAAATAGGTTTGCTAGAAATAGAATCTTGATTCGAAACGAGGCTCTCTCTTAAAATGAGGGTGTAATTTTATATTACCCATAATTTATAATAATGTTCAGTATTTACTCAATTAAATTCTGCATAAAAGAGAATATTAATAACAATACTTTTCTCTTTTATTTTAATTTAACTCACCCTAAATTACCAGCAAAAATAGGTTTGCTAGAAATAGAGTTATATCTTCCTTAATTCGAAACGAGACTCTCTCTCTCTCAATGAGAGTGTAATTTTATATTACGCATAATTTATAATAACATTCAGTATTTCCTCAATTAAATTCTGCATAAAAGAGAATATTAATAACAATACTTTTCTCTTTTATTTTAATTTAACTCACCCTAAATTACCAGCAAAAATAGGTTTTCTATAAATAGTGTTATGCCTTCCTTAATTCGAAACGAGACTCTCTCTCTTGAAATGAGAGTGTAATTTTATATTACCCATAATTTATAATAACACTCAGTATTTACTCAATTAAATTCTGCATAAAAGAGAATATTAATAACAATACTTTTCTCTTATATTTTAATTTAACTCACCCTAAATTACCAGCAAAAATAGGTTTGCTAGAAATAGAGCTATGTCTTCCTTAATTCGAAATGAGACTCTCTCTCTGGAAATGAGAGTGTAATCTATATTACCCATAATTTATAAATATTATAGTCCAACTATTATCGCCTTTCCCATATCTAAATCTCACAATACTTCTACATAACCCCCTTATAAGAGCCTTTGTTCGAGTATTTAAAACTTTTTTTTTTTTAATCGATAGTTTATACATAAGCAATATTTAGTATATGAATATATATAAATATACTTGCCCATGTATTTAGGTACACCATGTAAATTATTTTACTTAATCCAATAAGATACTTTGTTGGCACATTTGTGTAGATCACCTTCAGGAAAAATAAAGATATATACTCATGGTAATTTTCTTTAAGAGGAAGCTTCACACTTAACAAAATTCCTAGGAAGGTCATCTTGGCACTTGAAGTTATAATTAAATATTTCCGAAAAATAATGAAAAGTCTTCACTTTCATATGTTAAAGTGGATCCTGTCGACCCAATACTTGATAACCAAACAAATCAATATATTTGTGAGTTGCTTCACCTTAACACGATCCCATCAAGGGAATTGTTATTCTTTCCGAGGTTCCATTCATTATTTTTAACCTTTCCCCCTAGTAAATTCATTCCCCCAATCATTCTTAGTCGTGTCAAGTTCCCAGTCTCCTAACTCTATCAAACATATCAAATATTTTGGTAAGGTGAGGATGGATACTTACAGTGGAATTTTACTTACACTGTGAGTTTTGGGTCGAGGTCGCGAGGGATGTTACATCCTCTTCCCCTTGAATTAACACCATCCTCGGTGTTACCTGTTTTCCTAGCCTCGTCTCCATTTCTTGTTCAGGTTCTTAATGCTTGCTTTTATGTTCTTTAGTCCCTCTTGACAAGTGGGAGAAGGTCACCAAACTTGCATTTTAAGCATACATATGCATGTCTACTACATCGAAATTGTTAACAATGTAACACTCAGGAATCTAAAACCATACAATTTTCATGACATGTCAGTTATATTGCCAATAAGGAAACATATAGATACCATTTTACCTGTATTGCGCATACCTTTCCCTGCATTGTTCCTTTCCTTATATCGTTCCTTTTTTGAGATTTATGCATAGTGTAAAATTATTATTATTATTTTGAATTCATTTTTGTTTTATTCCAATGGATCTTTGTCATAAGTATTTATGTAATGTCATATTCATTTATTCAATCTGCTAATTTAGGATTTCTTTACTTAACCATTCCTAAATTTCACTTATATGATTCCTAGATTTTTGCTTTTTGATTTGCTATTTTTGTGTGTGCAATTTGTTAATATTTTAGAATCTTCTTTTTATTTTTTTTATCATGATTTCTTTTTTTCTTTTTTCTTTTTTTTAATTTCATAAGGCTGCACTTTCCATTACCTTATTTTCAAGTCATAAGTTCATTTTTTTTTAGTTATTAATTATTTACAATCTTATAGTTTAATAATTTCTTTTGTTTCTCTAGGTGATATCAAGGGTGCCATGACCATCTTCATGCCCTTCAAATATCCCACTTTCCGTGGTGGGGAGTTAGTGCGATGCCTGATACCATGTTAACTCAGTCCAATCCACGCTGTAAAGAGACTCATGGTTACTGAGGAATGAGGCCAACACCTCATTGTGCACCCCTCAGTTAATCCTCGTGAGTGACTGAGTCCGCAGCCTACCCTCACGGCAGCATGCCTCTTGTAGGTAAAAGCCTCTCTCACTTTTCAACCTGCCACATGGAAAATATGTGCTAACCATACCGGTACTTTCTCCCTGCAACCCCCATTCAGCGCAGGGTCCTTGGAAGAAGTACCCAATCATGATCAGAGTGTGTAGAATCACTAAGGGCCTCCCAAACTTGTTCACACCTGATGAAACAAACTCTCTATAGCCACCATCCGCCTCTGTGCTCTCTCATCCGTGCAACATTAGGGTTAAAAAAAAAAATCCCTTATCCAAACCTTACCCTTTTCTTTTTCTTTCCTACAATCACTCCATAAGCGGTCAGCACATCATATCATTTCTTCAAAGAACATCAAACTCTTTATCATAAGTTACTTCTTACTTTATTTCTCATTCACCAGATAAGAGTCCTTATACTAGTGCACTCTTTTCACCACTAAGGCATTCTATTGATTTCTTAAGCATAACATATTTCATTACTTACCTTGGCTGCACTATAGCCCAAGTTCTTAAGTAAATCTACTTACATGTCTTTGAAATATTTGTTTCATACCTTATGCATATGTATGAAAGATCAATAGTTTCCATGTTTGCACAGCCTGATTCCCTAGGCTTCTCTTGCATGCCCGATATTACATTGCATCTAACCACAACCCTTCCATTTGGTTTCTACATTCACTTAGCACTCATTCAATAGTTAATGGAATCTAATTGGACATTCTTTAAGAAAACCATATTCTACTTTATAACAGATCGCAACATAGCATCTTATATCCTCATTCACCATTATTTCTAAAGCAAAGCGATAGCAATTCTAGTATAAGTTTTTTTATTTTTATTTTTTACCTCATGTTTATGTTCATTTAGGCCGCAAGCGCAAATGCTATTGCTGTGCACACCTGTAGGGGGAGCATCAAGGTTCTGTCCCTGTTGTCTTTATGGACCCAAAACTTGAGAAGTTCCCATGAATCCATTGTTCCAACGAAAACAATTGTTCTTAGTTAACCGCAATTTGTTCATAAAGGGGTTAGCAGTCGTGCCTTACTACTAACATTCATTTGGCATATTTTCGTATACTTGCACAATCTTAACAATATGCGTTTTTAATATAGTTATCCTTTCCACATCACTTATGTTCTCAGTTAGATTTTCACATAATGAATTTAGCTACACTTGCTAGGATTTTGGGAAAATATATTTACTCCTTTAAATGATTTATTCGTCAAAATTCATTGATAGCTACCTTGTCCCCTAAAAATGGTGTAAAGTCAAATTTTTGCGTACTTTACATGAAAAGATGGGACTTCTAAAAGGACTGGAAACATTTCCTTATAAGTCACCTTTTTATTTCTTGCTAATTGGCAAACAGAAGATACAGAACATTAAATCCCTATTCAACAGTTCCTTACCAATATGTATCAGTTCGTTATACAATTTTATTCATTGCTCAATACCAAACAAAAGGTACAGAACTTTAAATTCCTATTTGCCAGTTCCTTACCAATATGTATCAGTTCATTAGCAGCCAGTCCAACAATTAATGTAAGCCTTAAAGGTTGCTTCTCAAATAAATTTATTTGTCTTGTACGTATTTATGCAGACTTCCATACCTCTACCAAAAGTTTTGTGCAACTCAAAAAGAGAAGATACACTTGTCTTAATCATGGATAAAACATCTTCAAAATAAACAAAATATCATCATAGCTATGTACTTACCTCGTTGGGCCTCACATTGAAGTGGAGAGGCTATTCCTGCATAACTACAAGGTCAACCAATACATATAATTACTTAAATTTGCTGCACTTTACAGTACTAGTGTTGTAGATCAACATGAGTCCATTGATTTCCTGTTATCTTCAGCCAACTGGTTCATCAATTTACAAAAAACAAAATAGGTAGAATCATTTTGAGCCCAGATAGGCCCAAGTGTTTCGACCTATGCTCTGATACCATGTGTAACATCCCTCTGATACCATCAATGCCATTATGTGTAAAAGAGGGGGTTAATATATATATATATATTTTTTCTTTCTGTTTTGCTGTTATTACAAAACATGTTAGTGACATATCAGATATGGTAATTAAAATGGAGCATGGCCAATCAAGAAAAGGCTGAACTACACGTAGGGTAATACAACCATGTCCATTCACTAGATTTTCTGTTGATAACATAAACTAACTTGCATATTATGCCTTATCTAACTAAGTCTTCCCTCATCAAGGAAGCTCTACTCATAGGAATCAAACATTTTTTGGTTTACATACCACCATGTAATGTACCCCTAAAGCTTGACAAATCTGTCTATGTCAAAAGTAGAAAATCAAGGCTTCTCCCAAAAACGAGTGAAAAGTCATTGATAATTAAGCTTTGATCAGAATTAAGGAAATTAGTTATTTAGCTGAAAATAATAGTTCCATTGAAGCACTTCAAGTGTAAAGACAGACTCAACGTATGCCATTATTTATTTCTGCTATTGATATTAATATCGTATGGTCTACTAATGCTGCAAATAAGGCAATCAAGGTTTTTATTTTCTATTGGGTTCCAATAGTCACCAATGAAATTCGACAATCACAAAAATAATACATATACCATATAATGGTGAGAGGACTGTTCTTGAATGTGACCATAGCGAGAAATAATATTCTTTGGTGCAGGGTGTTATGAGGGCTCCTGCTCCCCTTGGCAAATGGTTGGAGAAGGCAAATGGCTGAAGAAGAGACTAAACTCTGCTTCAAAGTAAAAGACATGGTTAGTTAATTTCATTTAAATGAATAAATAAAAGTTCTATCTTTGTGACAATTCAATTACCCATTTGTGTATATACTTATATATACATAAGCCATATAAATTATCTCGGCCATGCTATTGTCATAGGGTGATTTTCCCCTCGTTGTGGCAGTTTCTCTGCAACTACAACTTTTCATCAAACATGTGAGTTCACAAAAGAAATAAGAGCATCATAAATACCATTACTTAAGTAGAACATATTAATCATGCAATTATACTACCAAGTATGCCTGCCCATACTGATTATTCAGGTAACACAACACAACATTTACTTAATAAAACAAATCAAGGAGCGACTAGAAACTTGACAGCGTCTTTCCCCCCATCCATTAGCTCCAACTGGCGTGTGTTGTTTCTCCTGGAGCCACCCCCAAGCTAGGGCCACGAATCTACTAGGACAGGTTTAAAATAAAAAGGTTGAATGGAACCATAGCGGATTAAGACTATTAGAGATCTTCCTTACCGAAATCAATAATAGGTCTTCAATTTACAGCAATAATGTCCCCTCTGAAGCAGTAGTAGAATACAATCAAAGATGCACACAGAGATAGGCCCTCTAGTGTCATCACATAAGCCAGAAGAAAAATGGCTTACCACATAATGATTACTGAATCTATCAGGCCTCATATTTCCCACATCAATACAATGAACAGAAATCAGGAGAACCCCATGGATTCATAGATTTAAACGCAGAGGTTTTCCCTTTATCCGAAAGGTTCAGATCTATCTCATAGACTAGATCCTTTATATAACCACATCAATGCCAACAATGCGGAGTATTTACCATATCTACAGGAGGCTCAACCAATGAAAGAGTGTACCTCCAGATGTTATCAAATTATCAAATCCCAAGTCAAAACACAGATTGAAAATCATGGTTCCTACTTCGAACACACATTTTACTCATCCAAGACGGTTCTTACACAGGCCGTGAAACTACCAAACTCACTCAAGGGGCGTGAACACACAGGCATAATTCTTATCCAACATCATTCTTTAGAACACTAAGATGCAGGCCAGATGCACACTATTAAATGCATGTCAATCTATCCAACATACCCTATGCATGCAAAGGAAAATTGCAGGCCACAAACAAGTTTTCTTTTTAGGCGCATATCAAGATGCCTACCACATTTGATCATAGGCAGTGGAAAAAAAAATACAACATGCCCAACAGTCTTCAACATAGGCAAAAGCAAAAAGAAAAACGCCCTCAATGCAGGCAGTCGAAAAACAAAAAGAAATGCCTGCCCATGTTGTCAACTCTTAAGGAAAACAAATAAAACAAACATCACCAACTCGCTCGTTGGAATGTTAAAGCACTGGTTATAATGAAGCCATGCTAAAACGCAGACAAGAATAATAAGATTTTCCAGGTAATTTGGCTAAATCCTAGATCTACCATTCGACTAAACATGTACCATTGATGGGGGTATACTAAAAAATGCAGAGCAGACTCTCTCGGACAGGCAAATGAAGACACCACATACCAGGAGCCTACGCGAGTTACAGGTGATAGTCCAAAAGCTGGCACAATTTTGCTTTGGCCTGGTAAAATTAATCTAACTTAAAAGGAGGTAGAAGCTTATCTCAAAGTTCTCATAGATGCGTGAAAAGGGAAGACCCCACTAGCAGCTAAATAGCTACAGACACTAGTTAGCGTGGAGAAATAGTTCTAGATTAGCCCTGGCTTGTAAGTTCAGAACTAACAAAGGAAGTATTCCCAAAAATCATCAAAACAGGCTAAGGTAAAATTACATACCGATCCCGGTTCTGTTTTCCCGGGGTAACTTAGTTCATAAGGAAGTGGACAACGCATTCCCATTCTGCACAAGAAGGCAAGTAGGTTCTTCTGCTTGAGCTGAGCACTCCATACCGGTAGGCAGCATGAAAATTTCCCCGTTATCAAAATCAAGCATCCCCTCCCAGGTTTTCCACGCTCAAAAAAAAAAATGTCCCCTTCATAGAGAACTGTAACCCAAATAAATAACGGTGAGTAACAACCTTCTTTTGAGAGTGCATTGGTCTCCTTACTAATTAAGGCACCAACACTGCCATCATCAGTGCTGAGGCGGAGTCTATTTTTGACGTGCAAGATGGATTAGAGGCATGCTAGCAGCTGGCCATTATGCTTCAGTTTTCCTCTTACTGCAGTAACGTTCAGTATTTACTGCTTAATTAAAATCTGCTCTATTTTGGACGTGCAAGAGGGATTCTCGACATGCTGGCAGCCAGCCATTATGCTTCGGTTTTCCTCTTACTGCAGTAACGTTGAGTTTTTACTCCTTAATTAAATTCTGCATAAAAGAGAAAATTAATAACAATACTGTTCTCTTTCGTTTTAATTTAACTCACCGTAAATTACCAAGAAAATAGGTTTGCTAGAAATAGAATCTTGATTCGAAAAGAGACTCTCTATTGAAAAGAGGGTGTAATTTTATATTACCCATAATTTATAATAACATTCAGTATTTACTCAATTAAATTCTGCATAAAAGAAAATATTAATAACAATACTTTTCTCTTTTATTTTAATTTAACTCACCCTAAATTACTAGCAAAAATGGGTTTGCTAGAAATAGAGTTATGTCCTCCTTAATTCGAAACGAGACTCTCTCTCTTGAAATGAGAGTGTAATTTTATACTACCCATAATTTATAATAACATTCAGTATTTACTCAATTAAATTCTGCATAAAAGAGAATATTAATAACAATACTTTTCTCTGTTATTTTAATTTAACTCACCCTAAATTACCAGCAAAAATAGGTTTGCTAGAAATAGAGTTATGTATTCCTTGATTCAAAATGAGACTCTCTCTCTCAAAATGACAGTGTAATTTTATATTACCCATAATTTATAATAACATTCAGTATTTACTCAATTAAATTCTGCATAAAAGAGAATATTAATAACAATAATTTTCTCTTTTATTTTAATTTAACTCACCCTAAATTACCAGAAAAAATAGGTTTGCTAGAAATAGAGTTATGTCTTCCTTAATTCAAAATGAGACTCTCTCTCTCGAAATGAGAGTGTAATTTATATTACCTATAATTTATAAATATTATAGTCCAACTATTATCACCTTTCCCATATCTAAATCTCACAATACTTCTACATAACCCCCTTATAAGAACCTTTGTTCGAGTATTTATAATTATAATTTTTTTTTTAATCGATAGTTTATACATAAGCAATATTCAGTATATGAATATATATATATATATATATATATATATATATATATACTTGCCCATGTATTTAGGTAGACCATGTAAATTATTTTACTTAATCCAATAAGATACGTTATTGGCACATTTGTGTAGATCACCTTTAGGAAAAATAAAAATATATACTCATGGTAATTTTCTTTAAGACGAAGCTTCGCACTTAACAAAATTCCTAGGAAGTTCGTCTTGGCACTTGAAGTTATAATTAAATATTTCCGAAGAATAATGAAAAGTATTCACTTTGATATGTGAAAGTGGATCCTGTCGACCCAATACTTGATAACCAAACAAATCAATATATTTGTGAGTTGCTTCATCTTAACACGATCCCATCAAGGGAATTGTTATTCTTTCCGGGGTTCCATTCATTATTTTTAACCTTTCCCCCTAGTAAATTCATTCCCCCAATCGTTCTTAGTTGTGTCAAGTTCCCAGTCTCCTAACTCTATCAAACATATCAAATATTTTGATAAGGTCAGGATGGATACTTACAGTGGAATTTTACTTACACTGTGAGTTTTGGGTCGAGGTCGCGTGGGATGTTAAAACGAGGAACATCATCGGGGGTCTTGAGGAAGTGTTGTTTGAGCGCTCTCTAAGAGATTGGTAGGGAGGAATAGCCTGCTAATGCTGTTGTCGTTTATTCTAAGGAGGTCCTAGATTATTTTGTTTTACTGTATTAGTATCTGAGTCCGATTGATATATTAATCTTAAAGATTTAGTTTGTAGAATGTTAGAATCTAGCAGTATTTTTAAATTATTGAAGATATGAACTTGATTGGAAGAGTAATGTGTTAGAATTTAGAAATAATTTCTAGACTGTGTTTTTCCACACCTAGAAAACCAGGCAGTATTCTAGCACAGGTAGAATGTTTAAATAGATAAGAGAATGTTTTAGTAAATAAGAATATTTATTTGTAGATAGTAGAATAATTTCATTTATGTTAAAATAGTATGAAGGTTAAATAGTGTTATGATATGTTTATATTTCTCTGTTTTCACTTAGTAACTGAATGAATTGCAACAGAAAATCCACATTAGAGTTACAATGATTACATACATATAAGTATTTAAACGAGCTACTAATCACTTAGTTGATTTTCTGACAATATCAACTAAATTTAAGACTAATATTTATTATTAAACTAAATTGGGTTATATTAAAAGTCCTTAAAATTGTAAAGAATAAACTGAGTTACAGAGTCTCTTTTATATCTTTTCAAGAATTCTAAATAAATTCTACTTAACAGTTTAGTAAATAAGAACAATGTAAATATAAATAATAACTACTATGAAACTACAAATTTTACATATGTAGAAACTATTTTATAAATATCAGACAGGCTTATACTTGTGAAGGAAAACTTCAGCGTTAAAACCCTAATCAATTTATTTAATTATTCTAATTCAAAACATCTAAATTGTAATACATTTACTTGGATAATTATATAGATAAACAATTAAACTACTATAGACTGGTTACAGTCCTTCCGAAAAATAAATGTACAGTACAATTTTAAAAATAAATATCACAACACACCTGTAATAATAATTTAACCGAATTAAACAAGTAGCAGAACCTTGTTAATAATAAATTGAAGAACATATTTAGACAATGGTTTCATTTCAGGAAAACCCTAGTTTGTATATTTCGAACAAGTAGGTTAATATTATAATTTACACGCTACAACTAGGTTAGAGTCTTAAATAATAACAATAATCTATTTACAAAAGATATTAGACAGCATTGTTCTTCATTAACAGTCGATTAGAAAAAACCCTAACGTACACAGAGTCACAATATACAAGATTACTGCAAAAAGTAGACTAAGAACGAAGTAAATCTTTCTTAAAACCCAATGTATTACATTGACAGGCCGCAACGCTGAAAACTTAACCAAATTACAACACCCAGCTCAAGGTCGGGACTACCGAACAACATAGCAAGGGTTTGTAAACAAAATAGAACCAACAAATTTTTAAAAACCATGTATCTAATGGAGAAACCAGACAAGCTTCCAAGCTTGGGGTTTCACCATTGACAACCCTGTTTACAAGCAGGGTAAGAACCCATTCTTCAAACCCAGGGCTTACTAGATGGAGCCACGAGTCCTCGAAGCCAACCAACATTATCTTCGTCACTCGTTACAAGAAATGTCATGAGTTCCTACAAGGAGAGAATGATGCTGTGGGTTATTACAAGACTATTTTTCTATTGGAAACCTAATTGTAAAAACAACTTTACTAGTGAATATATCATTTTAAAAAAAAAACAAACATTTTACCTTTAATAAAATAGTATTCAACAATCTAGCAAAGAGACTATCACTAGCTGTGAATTCTACATACAAAATCTCCAAACCCTACGACACCGGTGGATCACAACCAATAGAAATAAATCCTTAGCTTCTCACAGAAGTGACAGGCCACAGGGAAAGCAAGATGGAGTTAAAGACAAGCTGCGAGCCAAATGCAAACAAAACTAGTAAAATTTTGCATAGTAAAACCCACGACTAAGAAGGCTGCCAACAATACTGAACTCAAGATAATACAACAACTTTAAACCAAAGTTTTGGAGCAAGATAGTACAAGAAGAACCCTCACGGCTGCCATGAAACTATGCAGAGCAGCCCCAAGGCCATCATGAACTTCAGAGGCAAAATGACAAAGCAAATAGGGTTGCAAGATTTTATATCGCCAATACATGGACAAGAGGTGACCACATGCCCTCAAATACTTCTAACCATGCAAGGGTTGATTCCAAAGTCCACCTGTAGTTCAATCATCAAAATTATTAAAACAATTATTTTTATCAAACTATTGATGAACTATGAAGTATGCATATATATATCACACTGGTATTCATACTTAAACTATATCATAATGTTGATAGCTTTGAATTTGGCGTATGGTTAAACAATAATTTCTTTACGAAGACCCTAGTGAAAGGTGGTAACCACTTGACCTTGTGGATAATCCCAAAGTCAATCATGCTTAGAACCTTTCTTTCTACAATTAGATTTATATACTTGCAAAACGATGATAAAGTATGCATGTATTATACTCCAAACTTATCACTTAAAAACAAATGCCTTGCGTGGTCATAATATATGGAGTTGAATAGAATGGTAAAAGATTATAAATATGGATTTTACAAGGTTTGACTCTGGTTTAAACTTTCATAGACATTAGTTGCTTCTCAACTTGTCAATACAAGTAATGTACCATATTTTTTATTTGGCAAGATTGTTTGTGATTGTTCAGAATAACCTGTACTTAGCATAGTGAAGAATTTTGATCATAGCAGAAAGATCTACCATAATAGCTACTATAAACATTAATTTAATATAAGAGAGGCATTATGGCAATAGTAAATTACAATGGAATAACCATGCTCAAATCTATAATCATTGGAATGACTCTGATTGACTTAGATTTAGGAAGTAAGGGTAAATAGTATTCCATCTTGAAATGATGTAGTGATTTTTACATTAATCAAGCTTATAATGTCAAGGATATTTCCATGCAGTAAGATCCCTATAGAATGAAAATAATGATCATATTGATAATTTAGTAAATAATACAGTAATGTATGTGGTTACAATAGTACATGCAGTACGACGTTAATGTAAGAAAGAAAGTTGATAACTTGTTAGTGAGCAACTGTTTTTTTTACATATAAGTAACAGGTTGATAATTTCCATAACTTGTCAGTTAAAAATAAAATCAAAACATATATTCTATTGAGAATTTTTACTATCAATATTGATAAAAGTTCTTTCATGAATAAAAACAAATAATACGAATAAATATAACATTTGCGAGATAAGCATGTTAAAATAGAAATAAATATACCACAAAGATTACGAGCTTAGAGTTCACAGTAAGTATCTTTGGTGTCCATAATCTTAATGAAGAAAGCAACCCATATCTCTAAGCTCTGCTTACAAGAGAAACTATAGAAGATAGATTACTTTACCTCACTAAAGTTGCCTGAGATTTATCAGCTTATTTTACTAGCATATTATTTGCAAACATAAATACTTCTTGCGACCTTATGAATTAAAACATTTATTTGTTCGATCGTACCTGTTAAACCTATAAGAAATAGCAATCCATTTGCATTAGCATAAATGCTAAGTAAGCCAAGATTCAAAGTTAGATTAAACCTACTTGCCATAAAGTAGACTTATTAGTAAACTGAAAGAAAATAGTATGCAAGTAAACCTTATTTACGTTACAAAAAAGAAGCTACTTTAGTTAACGTAATTTGAAAGTGTATAGTAATAATCATTGGACTATTTTATTTTCTGCTAACCATTAGCTGCTAGTAAACTACATATTCATCATTTTATGTTATCTTAAAATTTTTTAATTTTTGTGAAAATTTGGGGTTTTGACAATTGTCATCTAGCTTCTATGGTGCTTGTGGGGGACTCTGTCATGTGCATCCTCAGGCTAGGAGAGACCCTGGAGCTCAGCCAAATCCATAGCCTTTGGTATTTTTCCCTTCTAGGACCATGCTTAGGATAGATGATGTAGCTGAGTCATCTCAAGTAGTGACTAAGGAGCGTGGTGCATTGGCAAATGCGACACGCATGGCATTGCATGGTACCATGATGGCTGTGCAGGAAGAGAGACACAGAGAACCCACTGCACCTATGGAGCCTAAGTTATAATGGGTGGTCGATGATGTTCTAAGCATTATTGATCACAACACAATGCTGGAGTATGCTATCATGGCTCACCATGAATATTTTGTACTGCATCATAGATGCAGGCATCGACTGATGGGAAATGTATATCTTAATTGTCATCATTTTATTTCCATGATTGTAATGTATCCTCAAATGAATATGTTTTTAACTAATACTTTGCTTTGTGTTATACCTCCATGAATGAGCCTGATTTCATGGAGGTACTATTTTGTAGTGATGCATCTGTTCGAGGGCCTCCTGCAGTTTCATCCACACACATTGATGAGTTTTGTGTTAACTATCATCCTAAATTTGAATTTATAAATTCAAGTCAATTGTTGAACACGTAATATTTTATTTTGTTCCAACTTTCCTCATTTATCTTATTCATATTGTATAGGATAAAGGCAAGGTAATTGCACAATATTCTACAAATCCTTGCTCGAGTCATACTCATGACATGCCAATCGACGAGGTACTAGTTATTTATGTTCAAATTGTTTGCACATTTATGTTCAGATTATAATTTACATGTTCAAATTGAAATTCTCAAGTTCAAATTGTAATTAATTAATATAACTATATTCATGTCATGGAAATAGACACAAACACAGGAAGCTACATATGAGGGCATTGAAGCCACTGTGATGTTTATGGATGAGTGGGATGCCACTCATTGACCAGGTCCTGATGAAGGCTCGTTTTGGCAGATACCCAACCACCCAAACCTGACACTCGACTCAAGCAAGGTGACTTCATAGATCTATGTTTCATATATATAATTAATGTTTTCTCACATTCTACATGTAATTTAAATAGGTGGTATGTAACTGACTTGTAGATTTCACGGTTTTAGCTTCTGCAGTTCTCAGACCTAGGCAATTTTACTTTTGATGTGCGTGAGCAAGACCAGGGGAATACTGCAGCTGGCGGTAGTGTCCATGATGGTCGATCTCTTGATCAATGGCGTAGGAGTGATTTGTAGACTATTATTTGTGGACGTTATTATTTTGGACTTTATTATTTTGTAGACTATTATTTGTGGACATTATTATTTCGGACTTAATTATTTTGTACTTTATGATTAACGATATATATATATAGAGAGAGAGAATTTTTGTTAACATGATGGTTTGTTAAATGTTTAAATTGTTTGCAATTATTGTTTAAAGTTATTAATGTTTTACAATCTCAATATTATTTAAAAATCATTAATTTTATACAATCTTATGAAATTGTACAATTTTCCAATTTAATAAAAAAAATTTTTGTTGGCAAAGTGGTGGAACCCCCCTGAATAGCAGGATTTCCATTGGCTGAGTGGCAATGAACCAGGGGCATATAAGACATCAAAATCACTCGGGGATCGCATCGGGCCTGGACCGTACCAACCCTGAACATGGTTGGATTTTTGGTATCCGACGGGATTAGAACCGATGACCTTCCAGCTTAGGGGGCATCTTAACCATACCCCACCACCAACTGTTCTACATCTCACTGATTCCAATTTAATAAATTACAAGTTTACAACATTTACAATTTTACAATGTAAGATATACTAGTTGCAAATTACAACTACAATGTAAAATTTGATTTTGTATTACAGAAGAAATTTTGATTTTCTACATTTCAAAAGCATCTCAACTATGTCAATGTATCAAAAGTGGGATATAACTTTCATTAACCTAGACAATGGGTTATAGGAGTGCACATATCCATAATATGATCATGGTCAACTACTGACATCTCCCATCTCTTTGGTTCACCTCTCTTCACCTTGATTTTAATGAGATGTATCTGAGCTGCCACCACCAAATGACTATACTAACAAGATATATATTCACGCATGAAATCTCTATAAATAATATAGTCACCTTGTATTCTCACTTTTTTTAAAAATGGCCTATCACAAATAGGTCACCAACTTGGTATGAGAACTCTCCATCAACAAAGGGTCGCACCATTCTGCTTTTGATTTGTGTACACCGCATAGAAAAGTATGCCACATGATCGTCATTTCCCGGTGGTGAAATTACAAGAAATACATCACCTTCATCAAGATTTTCAAATATTAAACAAATATTAAATATATATATTCATGTGTACAAGACTAGAGGTTTAAACATTCAATCAAGTATCATGTACCTTGCTTAACCAAATAAGAAACCCGATCATGATCTAGTGAAACCAATACCTCATCAGTGTGCATCTCTTGCCATGTCAAAATTAGATGTGGACACTTTGGATTAAGAGGGACATATTTCCATTGTTTTACATATGCATCATTCATGCAATCATCAAACCCCAGTCCATTGGTGTTAATGTAGAACTCACAGAAACACGCATACTTCCTCGTTTCAATGAAAAATATGTTGCCCATGTCTTAACTACGAACTGAATGTAGTTCTCTCATACCAGGTATGGTATCACAATACCATGGCATGGATCTATTCACATATCCAAGGGAAACATCCAAAAAAAACATGCATCGAATAAAAAACATCATATTTAGATATATAATAATACAAACACATTTATTAAATTACAATTAAGTTTTTGTTCCTACCTGGACACTGGCCTTACTTATTCATGACCACGGTGACCCAAATTTTGTGTGCACCAATCAACTACTTCTTCTAAGCACTTGAGTCAAGATGCATTATGACTCATTTGGTACCTCTAAAGTGCTAGTTTCATGCATGCACCTACACGATGATGCTCACCATTTCCATGCCCCATTTCAAAAAATATCCAGGTGTGTCAAATACATGTCTCTTTGTGAAGAACACTCAACCAATAAAATGAGCATGCTGATTTGAACTGCCTCGCACACCCATCTGACCAAATCCAGTGTTCTGTAAATCACACCCCATTATTTTTATTAAATAATTGTTGAATAAACAATGT
This sequence comes from Pseudotsuga menziesii, assembly GCA_001517045.1. Classification (NCBI taxonomy): domain Eukaryota; kingdom Viridiplantae; phylum Streptophyta; class Pinopsida; order Pinales; family Pinaceae; genus Pseudotsuga; species Pseudotsuga menziesii. The sequence goes on from LPNX010437669.1 coordinate 67,210, forward strand.
GTCATGCTCATGATCATCACTAAAATAAAAATGGTATTCCTTGATCACATCGCGTGACTGATGAGTGCTATCCCTACCATCATTTCTCACCTGATCATGTCTATACAATACATGTTTGAAGATGGACATCTGGTTGGAGTAATAATACTCACTTTGTATCTCTCTTTGAGGAGAAAATGTGTAATTCTCAGTAAAGTCTACCACCTATAGTATTGTGCCTGGCTCAAAAACCACATGAGAATGCTTAAATCATAAAGCTTGCCACCTGGACCTATGGGAGTGTTTAATGTATTTGTAAATATGACTTTGAAACTTGTCCATGAATTCTGAAATAGGAATATCATCCTCTTTTATTCCCTCTTCCATCCTTTCTTTATATGATTCTCTGCATATAAGAGAACAACAAGATGTTTCGTCATTTTCATCTATCTTTAACCTAAATTTAATGTATTTGTGAAGTGCTTTTCTTGAAATGTGGAGTAGCTTGGAAATTGTTGTGACCATTCGATTTCTTGAGGTTCTTTGTGCCACAATAGCAGTTGTAATTTCCCTACGTACAATGTTGATATTGGTTTTTCTTCACTTTCCAAATTCCAATAGTGCACTTGTTACATTTTCAGTTACATTCTCACATGCATTTTTATTTTTAACATCCTTAAAACCAAACAACTTTGTGGTACACTTCAAATTTTTGTTTTTTATCAATCCATGTAGGATTTTATCTTGTGTACTCACTGATTGTTGTTCAAAGTACAACTTGATTATGTTACTAACCTAATCTCTAATTGTCTGATCAGGGGTCGGGTTCCTAAACTCTTCTTCAGTGGCATCATCCAATCCTCTTAAACAATTAGCAACCATTCCAATGTCATTGAAACTCCCAATTACTCTTGAGAAATCAAAGGGCCCACGATCCTATGATGACTAGTTAGGATCTAGCAATAAATAAATACAAACTCAAAAATAAATACAAGCTCTTGGAATAAATACAAATGAATGCAAGCTCAAGAATAAAATTTTATTTTTACTTATCATATTGTCATTGTCAGTTAAAAAACAACACATAAATTATCTAATCTTGAATATGGAGGAATGATGGTTGTTGTAGTAATTGGAGATGAATATGGACCCTGGTTTAAATTGGATTCCTAATGGTTCAAAGGTATTCACTCGGCCACCAAGGTTGTCTTAGGATTTAGTATTGGAGAAGTACCCCTCGCATCATGGTGCAGGTAAAACTGTTAACTGCTTGGCCACAAATGACAGCTTTTTTGTTTTCCTCACAGGTGGGAATCTAGTCAATTCGGTAGGGGTTTTTTCCCTTTTTGCTTGATAGGTCCTCTCAATGGCTAGCTACTTCGGGGTTCCTATGGTACTCCTGATAATGAGTTTTAGGGAAAATCCCAAGTACTTGCCACAGTTGTTGCGGATGAGACTTATGTCCCAAACAAAATGTTATTAATTAAATTAGGTTATTAAGTAAAATATGTTATTCTACCTTACCTTAAGTAAATTGTAATGTGATTGTATTGTGATTGTAACTGTAATTATGATTCTAATTGTAATTGTTGATTTTCTTTGAGATCATCATTGTCATCAATGCTTAAATCCATATGATTCCAAGTCATTTGTACATGATTGTAATTTAATTGCAACTCTAATTGTTTAATGTAATTGTGATTGTAACATGTAATTATCATCATTAACATAATGCAATGTAAAATTGTATTTGTATTTACTCTACCTTACTATCCCATTGATGTAAGGTTGGTACGTATGCATGTTAATGTGATTGTAATTATAATTGTTGATTTTCTTTGAGATCATCATTGTCGCCAATGCTTAATGCCATATGATTCCTAGCCATTTGTACATTATTGTAATGTAATGTAATTGTAATTGTAAAATTGTTTAATGTAACTGTAATGTAATTATCATTATTATCATAATGTAATATAAAATTGTAATTTGAACACTATGAAAATGACCATATATGAATATAAAATTAAAATCATATTAAAATCGATGAAAGGAGAGATAAGGCTATACAAAATATGAAGAAAATAAGTGCAATGATAAGGCTATATATGCATATTCATTTAGAAGTAGATATTATGCTAGAATATTATGCACTATATTATTATATATATTCATCAACCATTCTCTAATTTCACTGGACAACTCTAGAACTACTCATACTATAATACACTTACTTTGTATATATGTAATTTAGTGTAACTTGGTTAAACATTTTTTTCAATTCTTTCACAACAAATACCATTATTTCACATGTACACATACATGCACATACAATGTATATAAGTTTATGAATTAATTACAAAATTACAATTAAATTCTAAACAATTCAACACACACACACACACACACACATATATATATATATATATATTATGAATTAGAACAATATGAAATTGAATATATGAATATGCAATTTATGAAATTATATGAATATGTGAATATATGAAATTACACAATTTACATACTGTTATGAATGTACATATATATGACTTTATACATGCACATGTACAATGTATATAAGTTTATGAATTAATTACAAAATTATAATTAAATTCTAAATAATTTAACCTATATATATATAAAATTATGAACTAGAACACTATGAAATTGAATATATAAGAATATGCAACATGAAATTAAATATGAATATGTGAATATGAGATTATAAAATTTACATACAATTGTGAAGACATATATATGAATTCATACATGCACATACAACATGTATATAAGTTTATGAATTAATTACAAAATTATAGTTACATTCTAAACAATTTAACATGTATATATATATATATATATATATATATATTGTGAACTAGAACACTATGAAATTGAATATATTATGTGATATGAAATTATATCAATATACGAATATGAAATTATATGAACTAGACCACTAGGAAAACAAAATTATATATATGAATATGAAATTGAATAGCTTAAAACTAAACTATACCAATACTGTTAGAAATGGCATTTAATTCTCCAATTATAGGTTGATTTGCAACTTCTACTCATCTCAAGATTGCTCTTTTTTTTCTCTTTCTTTCTCTATCTTCCTCTCTTATTTCTTCGGTGTTGCTTTGATTCCCACAAGATATTTTACTTCGACATTTTTGGTTCCCATTGTGATGAAGATCAACAATCCAAATTCATACCTACAACAATATCTAAACACAATACACAATTGTTTCAAATATGATAGTCAATTGTGAAAGATAAAATTAGTAACATGTTTATGTATTATTTTATATGTTTATATATAATTTTGTTTAGGAATTTGGGTCAGAATTGAGTTTATGAGGGTGGTTGGAATCACATTAATTCTATTAATGCCTAAGTCCATTCTTGGAGATTTTTGTATGATTTTTTACAAAAGTCGCCCCTCGATCGAGGGTTTAACAAACCCTCGATCGAGGTATTTAAATACCTCGATCGAGGGCCTGAAAGCAGAGATTTATCCCTCTTATTGGAAAATAATTGTTTCTCTATGTCTTCTAGGGTTGTAAACCATGACATTCATGGAAGACAACTGAGCAAAGTTCATACCAATAGATTCTTCACTAAATCCTCTATCCATTGAAATATCATGCATGCGTTTTCGCATTGATATTTTTTTTAAAAATTATTTCTAAAACTTATAATTAGAAAACCAAACAACAACTTCGAAGAAACTCAAAGAAAAATCTGCATGGTAAAATATACACATCCAAAAATTTCTTAAAAATGCACCGCCCACACATCGACTTATCCTCTTCAAAAGGGTATCTTTGGTTTTTCAATTTTTCAAAACAGTGAAAAAAATATGGGATGGACACAGATGTGTATAAAATCATGTTGAAATTAGATGTGGTCACTTTTTAAAAATAATAAATAATTGTATATTGAGAAATAATTTAACAAAAAAATATGCATACCACCATGCATTTTGTGTAGATCATGCTCATATATATATATATATTAATTATTAATGTAAGATTGAATTATTGGGGTTGGACACACAGATCATTAAATAAAAAGTTTCACACATTAAATGACATCAGAATATTTTAAAAAAATATCACTGAGAAGCCAACATAATATTCTATAATTTGTTTTTTTACTGCAAGTAAAAATTCACATGGTATATATGCTTTTTGAGGGCTTCTATCTATCACATGAGTAATAAATCAGGTTTTCATCACCAAATTTGGCCAAAAAGTGTTACCCACCTTCATGGAATCACCCTCTAGTAAGTGAACATGGGCTCTCATTCCCGGAACACTAAAGTGTTTGAGGACTCCACACTCCCTCGAATACATTACTGTGTTTGAATCATTTGTCGCTTCTGAATCATCCAACTCTTGTTCATGCTCCTTCCAAATGACCATTATGTGTTTCAAATACCTATGTGACACCCACAAAACATGCATTAAAGACATTTCATGGAGGAAAAAATTCAAGTTCATGCTTTAAAATATCATTTTGGAATTTTTATGGTTATTGATGCTATTTCATTTAGAAAACAGACAGACTACGCATTTCCCCTTTGAGGATAGAGAGGTGTTGATGCTTTATCCCCTTTTGGGGAGTGCTCGATGCACATCCCAAAAGGGAAAAGAGTATCTCCTAGGGAACGCTCTTCCCATTTACAAAACTAACCCAAAAAACTAAAAAAACATGATGAAATGCAAAAAAAGTATCAATAAAAATGAAGGGAAGGATGAGAACTCTTACTTGGACTATACGGTTTGTCCAATGCATGTTTATAACCCTTAGAATCCTCATCATGGTTTGTCAATGATATGCCATGTATTAATAGATGAGTAGAATATTGGTAGAATCAAAGTTGATTATAAATATATAATTTCATACCAAAAGGGAATCATATTTCATAAACAAAAATTTTATGCCAATGGCCTTTCGTTAAGTAATGGATATCTTCACATAGTACGGGAACCATGGAAAGTCATTGTAAATAAATGATGACCACTGATCAATCTCATATGATATCAATGGAAATTGGTTAAGCAATCAATAAGTTTAATTGATGAGGACTTACATATCCATGTTATAACTAAATGAATTCAAACAACAACTTCCTAATATGACATTGGTATTGTTTGACCAAATAAAAAAACTTACTATTTTTTATGGAGAGAATTTGACCAAATCAAATATATATGGTAATACAACATACATTTTTTTTGTGTCATAATATCAACTGAATCATTTATAAAAGGTAACACTTAAAGTGTGGTGCAATTTTTTTCATGTAAACAACTTCATAAGTGCAATTGCTAAAACAACCTCTTGATTTTATGAAGATAGTTTCAACAAATAAAATATATCATGATTTTATGCCTCCTACCTCCACCTCCTCCCTCCTCCTCATTCCTCCTCCTCCTCCCTCCTCCTCCTCCTACACCCCCACTCCCTCCCCCTCTCCCTCTCTCCCTCCTCCACCCCCTCCCTTCTCCTAATCCTCCTCGTCCTCCTCCTCTCTCCATCCTCCACCCTACCCCTCCATCCTCTCCACTCTCCCTCTGCCACCTCCTCCTCTCTTTGATTCCCTCCCTCCTCCTATTCTCTCCTCTCCTCCTCCTCCTCCTCCCTTCCTCTCCCCTCTACCCTCTCTCTACAACCTTCTCCTACTCTCTCCCTCCTCCCTATCTCTCTACTCCCACCTCCTCCTCTCTCCCTCCTCCCTATCCCCCTACTCCCACCTCCTCCTCTCTCCCCTACCGTCCCTCCTCCTTTTTCCCTTCTCCCTCCCATTCTCCTTTTCTCCTCCTCCCTTTCCTTCATGCCCCACTCCTTTGTTCATGCTCTTCCTCCACCCCTGTCCCTTCTAATATGCCTCTATCTAATCCCTGCCCTGCCCCCCATACTTCCACCTCCTCCCCTCTCCCTCCTCCCTCCCCTTATCCTTTCTTCATCCTCTTCTTCCACCCCTCTCCCTTCCATTCCTCTTGCTCCTCTTCCTCCACCCCTCTCCATTCCTCCTCCTCCTCCCTCTCTTCTCAACTTTCCCTCTCCCTCCTCTTCCTGCACTCCTTTCCCTTCCTCTTCATCATCTCTCTAGTGCCCTCCCTCCTCCCCTTCCTCTCTCCCACACCCTCCCTCCACACTTCCTCCTCCTCCTCCTCCTCTCTCCCATTCCCTCCCTTCTTCTCTCCCTATACCCCACTCCTCCTCCTCCTCCTCCTACTCCTACCCCCTTCCTTCTCCTCCTTCCTCCCTCCATCCTCCTCCTTTTCCCCCTACTCCTTCTTCCTCCCCCTCCCCCTCTATCCCCCTACTCCCTCCTCCTCTCAACCTCCTCCCTCATCTTATCCTCCTCCTCCTCCCTCCTTTCTCCTCCCTCTCCCCTTGACCCTACCTCTTCCCCCTCCTTTCTCCTTCTCCTCTCTCCCACCTCCAATCCCTCCCTCCCTCGCTCCTCGACACTCCCTCTACCTCATCCCCCTCTCTCTCCCATGCACTACTTCCTTCTCTTCCCTCCCCCACTCCTCCCCCACTCCTCCTCCTCCTCTCTCCCTTCTCCTCTCTCTCTCTCCTCGATCCTCTGTCCCCTTAAATTTGAGTAGTATTAACGTGGTTTATTAGTTAGTAATGCATTAAGAAAGAAATTTTGACTATCCGCCATTAATAATAAAACTTATATATTTTGTTTGGACAAAAATATAATATATACATCTAAAAAATATTTATCTCTAATATTTATATATTTAAAGGCCATTTATAAAAACATATAACTGTATTACCAATATCGTCGATAAAAGAATTGGAATAAATAGAGATGTATCACATATGAAGTTGTATTTTCATCTTTATATTTGTAGGATTGAAAACTCAAATTATTACTGGAGTCTTTAAACTAATTAATACCCTAAAATAATTAATTTTGTTTACATACTTTACAAACCAATACAAAATATACAATTTATTTTTTAAATATAATATAAATATAATATATACCTTTCAAAAATATTTATATATCTAAACAATATTAATAAAACATGTAACTATATTACCAATATAGTGAATAAAGAATTTGAAATGAATAGAGATGTATGCCATATGAAGTTGTATTTTCATCTTTATGTTTATAGGATTAAAAGCTCAAATTACTATTGCAGTCTTTGAAATAATTAATACCCAAAAATAATTAAAAATTTTGACATATTTTACAAACCAATAAAAAATCTAATTTATTTTTTTCGCGATACCTAACCCACCCACTTCCCCCCACTACCACTCTCCTCCACACACCCTCCCTCCACCCTTGCCCCTCCTCCTCTCTCCCATTCCCTTCCTTCTCCCCTCTCTGTACCCCACTCCTCATCTGCCTACTCCTACTCCTACTCCCTTCCTTCTCCTCCTTCTTATCTCCACCCTCCCTTAACCTACTGCTTTCTCCCTCCCCCTCCCTCCCTCCTCCTCCTTTTCCTCGTCCTCCTTCCTCCTCCCCCTACTCCCTCCCCCTCTCTGCCTCCTCCCTCCCCTTATCCTCCTCCTCCTCCTCCCCCTTTCCCACCTCCCTTCTACTCCTCCCTTCCCAACTCCTTTACTCCTACAGCTTCTCCCTCCCTTCTCCTTCTCCTCCCCCTCTCCCTACCCATCCTCCATCTCCTCCTCGTAGCCCCCGTCCTTTCCTTGCCCATCTCTCCTCCACTTTGCACCCACCTCCTCCTCCTCCTCTCTCCCTCCTCCCTCTCTCCTCCACATTGTCCCTGTATCTCCCATGCCCTTCTTCCTCCTCATCCCTCACCTACTCCTCCCTCTCTCCTCCCCACTCCTCCTCCTCCTCCCTCTCCGCTCCTCCCCGCTCTCCCCTCCCTTTCTCTTCCTCCCTCCCTCACTCCTTTCCTCCTCCTCTTCCTCCATGCCTCTCCCTTCCACTCCTCCACCTTCTCTTCCCTCCACCCCTCTCCCTTTCACTTCTCCTCCCCATCCTCTCTTAACTCCTCATCCTACCTTCTCCTCCCTAATCTTCCTCCTCTAACATTCTCCTCCTGCCTCTACTTCCCCTCCTCCTACTCCACATCCTCCCCCTAATCTTCCTCCTCCACCTACCTCCCCACCTGCCTCACCTCTTATTATTCATCCTCCTCTTCTTCTTCACATACACAATATAACATGACAAAAAAAGACCATATTCAAATAAGATCTAACATAGTAATCATTAATAATTTGTTATTGATGGTAATAACTCTCGATTAATTAACTATTCCAATGCAAAAGCCTATACTTATACAAATCTCATGCGGTTGGGTTTCACCTTCCGCTCAGCCTGTTTGGCTTCCTATCTATTCATATTCCTATTTTTTTTTATTTACAATAATCCTGACGGATTATTCTAACAATCCCCCTCTTAATCCGAAGGGGTGTTCATAAGTCCGAGCATGTTTCTGAATCTTTCAAACTTTTCTCGTCCAAGCGCTTTGGTGAAGATGTCTGCGACTTGATCATTTGTGGAACAATGTCGAAGATGGACTGTCTTGGCCTCTACATGATGTCGAATCAAATGATACTTTGTGTTGATGTGTTTGGTTCGATCATGGAATCTAGGATTCTTTGCCAGCTTGATTGCAGAAGTATTGTCGACCAACAATGGAGTGGAGTTCTCTTGTTTTTCTTGCAAATCTTCAAGTATCTTCCTGAGCCATACTATTTCTTTCGTTGCTTCAGCTGCAGACACATATTCTGCTTCTCTTGTTGAATCTGCTGGAACTGGATGTTTGCAAGATCTCCATGAAACAACTGCTGATCCAAGACTCATAGTGTATCCAGAAGTTGATACTCCTGTCTCCTTATCACCATCAAAGTTTGAGTCTGAGTACCCAATAATTTTGAAGTCATCCACTTTAGAGTACTTGAGTCCCACGTCTTGAGTCCCCTTCAAGTATCTTAGAACCCTCTTTGTAGCTGACCAGTGTCCTTCACAAGGTTTATGCATGAACCTTGAAAGTATGCCAACAACATAAGAAATATATGGTCTAGTTGTTGTGAGGTATATAAGACTTCCTACAAGTTGTCGATACTTGGTCGCATCTTCAAATTCTTTTCCTTCGCTTGATGTGAGCTTCATTTTCTGTTCCATTGGAGTAGATACAGGATTGCAATCTGCCATGCAAAATTTGTTTAGTAGTTCTCCAACATATTTTTTCTAAGATAGGAATATGTACTTAGGATGTTGAGTGACTTCAATTCCTAAGTAATAGTGGAGATGTCCCATATCTGTCATTTCAAAGATATTTTTCAAATCTTTCTTTATAGATGACATATAGCTCTCATTGTTCCCTGTCATCAAAAGATCATCTACATACACCACAAGATACACAACAGATCTTCCAACTTTCTTTATAAACCGTGTTGCATCATCAAGATCAAAATGTTTGAAATTTAACTTCAAAAGATGCTCGGTTAACTTTTCATACCATGCGCGAGGTGCTTGTTTTAGGCCATACAAGGATTTGACAAGCTTGCATACCTTTTGTTATTTTCCTTTCACAACAAAGCCTTCTGGCTGAGACATGAAGACATTCTCTTTCAAGTCTCCATTCAAGAAAGCAGTTTTCACATCCATTTGATGAACTTTCCACCCTTTCTGAGCAGCCAAAGAGAGTAAGGTACGGATGGTAGCCCATTTTGCTGTAGGAGAAAAAGTTTATTCATAGTCAATTCCTTCTTTCTGCGCATAGCCTTTTGCTACAAGCCTCACTTTGTGCTTTTCAAGTGAGCCATTTGATTTGTATTTTTTTTTGTACACCCACTTGCAACCAATTGGTTTGGTTCCAACTGGAGGGTCAACCAGCTTCCAAGTTCCATTCTTTATGAGTGCATCATACTCATTTTGCATAGCTTCTTTCCACTCAGCTCGAGTAGAAGCTTCTTCAAAGGAATTTGGTTCAAAGTTAGCAGATAAATTAAATTCACAATCAAATGATACATCCATGTCATCACCTAAATTATCTGCTTCTTCTCCATGTCTTTTCGAACTTCTCGTTCCCGTCTTTCCAACTTCATCCTGATGGACACTTTCAAGTGTCTTTGTGGCCCATTTAGGAATCTTCCGTGATGGTCCTGGTTGATTAGCTGGTGATGCTTCATCATTGATTGAGAGTCTTTCAATTCTCTCAATCACATCATCCAGTTGAATCTCTTGATCAGGTGAAGTAGTAGGAACTTCTTCATGCGGGGGAGTTGGTGCTTCATATGGGAATTCCAAAGGTTGATCCAGAATAGGAATCCCCCCTTCAAGGTTTGGAATTTCATATTCCTTTTCAGAATATGTCTTTAGATGAGGATAATTTTCCAAATGATCAAGCTGTCTCTCAATGGACTGGTCATTTTTATTAGTTTCAAGAAAAATGACATCTCTGGGAATAACAAATTTCTTGTTTACATCATCATACAAATGGTATGCCTTGGAGTATTCTTCGTACCCCAGGAAAATGCATCTTCTGCTTCGAGCACCAAGCTTGTTTCTTTGCTCCTTCGGAATCAAGCCATAACAGGTGGAACCAAAAACTATGAGATGCCTAACTAAAGGGAGATGGCCAAACCACATTTCATGTGGAGTCTTGTCCTCAAGAGCATTTGAGGGACTTCTATTTCTCAAATATGCTGCACATTTTACTGCATCACCCCAAAACATTAGTTTTACATTTTTGAAAAACATCATTGAGCGAACCATATTCATTATGGTTCTGTTCATTCTCTCTGCTACATCATTTTGTTGAGGATTGTAGGGAACGGTAGTCTGATGTGCAATTCCATGTTGACGAAGATAAGCTTCAAAAGCATTTGAAGTGTATTCTTTTCCATTATCAGTACGAAATGTACCAATTTTTGATTGTGCTTGTTTTTCAATCAATGCATGAAAGTCTTTGAATGTTTGAAATGCTTCTAATTTTGTCTTTAAATAGTATGTCCAACACATTCTTGAGTAGTCATCAACAAATGTCATAAAATACTTATTCCCATTTGCTGAATGAGTTGGCATTGGGCCACACAAATCAGAATGTACTAACTCTAATTTCCTACTTGCTCTGAAATTAGATTCATGGAATGGCATCTTACTATGTTTCCCTAAAATGCATGCATCACATTTATTCTTCTCTTTAGGAATGGTGGGCAAGCCAAATACACCATTCTTTCTCAACAAACAAAGACTGTTATAATTTAGATGACCAAATATTGCATGCCACAATGAACTAGATGACATAAAACCTTCTCCATGCTGAGAGAGGTAGGCATAGTTCTGAAATCTTGTGGATGAACCCTTGAGCTTCAGCAGCTTTCCATCTTCGTATCCAGTCATGATGACTTGGTTGTCAGAGGAATTTCTTATTTCAACGATTCCATCAAACATGTGGATGGAATGGCCTTGCTTTCGAATCTCCACCAAGGACAGCAGGCTCCTCTGCAACTCTGGAAGATATAGAACATTCTTCAACAAGAAATCAGGAAATCCAGGCATCTTTAGTCGAATGGTGCCCATTCCCTTTGGTTTAATACTTGACTTATCTGCAAAGTACACTATGCCATCTATTGATTCATTCAATTCTTCAAAACAGTCTTTTCTAAATGTCATGTGTGATGTTGCACCAGTATCAAGCAGCCAACAATCTTTGTAAGATGAAAGTGAAGTCATTTCATTAAATCCAAGATTACAATGTGCAACAATACAAGAATCAGAAAATTTACTAGCATCTTGGTCATCTGTCTTCTGGTTATGCTTGTCTTTGATTGAGTCCCATGAAGCCCAACACTGATCTGATGTGTGCCCAGTCTTTCCGCAACGCTTGCACTGCAAGTCTGATCTTTTTCTTCTACCCCCTCTGCCTCTGAAATTTCTTCTTCCTCGTCCTCTTTTGCTGCAATCTCCCTTGGAAGGGTCTTTGGATTGGTCTTTGCTAGCTAGGGCAGCACCAATACTAGATGCCAAAGAGTGCATCTTTATAGCTGTTAGTGTAATTTACAATAATAAATTTGTTATGACAAAGATAAATAGAAACAAAACCAATAACCTTGCAGGTCTACAGTCTCTGCCAAGGTGATTTACAATATCAACTTTAGGTTTTAAAGTGATACAATGACAGTATCGCAGCTTCAATTTGCAGCAATACAGGGAGAATAAATTCAGTACAGGGTCTTCCAAAAGGCAGCAATGCAAATGGTGAAACCAGCAAAAATTACAACAACTTTCAATATATACTCAGCTCCAAAATTGTAGCATATATTATTAGAATATAAATCCAAAACTCACGTATCATATATTATTTCAATATACTCAGATCCACAACTCAGTGATATCAATCACCAGAGGAATTAGGGCACACATTAGGGTTTTTGTGCACTTCCAATGGTCACAGGAAATACATAAAAATTATACAGCTCTTCAATGCAGCATGTAAACTCAATATATGCAGCATATAAAATCAATATATACCTCAAATTATAAAGCTGGTCTCACTTGATTACAATGCTCCGGCATAAAACTAGGTCAAATTATATAGCAGCTGTCTGATATTCACACAATATTCACATGAAAACTCAGCACACGGGCTCATACAACAGATTTATTCCTCCAACGCAGCCTTCAATTCATTCCTCACAGTCCACGTAGTCTCTTCACGCATTCAATGCAGAGCTTCACCATTCACGCAGCAGAGAAATGGTCTTCACGCAGCTTTCAGACTTCAAGTCGCAAAGGCAGAAGTCTCCAGTCTTCAACACAAAGGTAGATAAATGGTCTTCACGCTGGTAGAAAGTTTTCCAACGTATCTATTATATATATATATCAGTCAGTAACATATCAGTCAGAATATATATAATATACTTCATCATAAACGCAGCATACAATATTCTCCACCATACAGTCTTCATTCATTATTCTGATACCCCATTACTTTTGCAGTTCTCACTGAGTCCATTTGTAAATTCCTTGATGGGTTCCATTGATCTACCCCCATCAAATGACCTAGATGTTACCTTTGCGCTCTTTAAAACTGTACTGGCATTACGTTGAAAATTTAGGCGCTTGCATTCCAAGCACCCAGGCACAACTTAAGAGTGTCTCATACTTCTGCTGGAGGAAAGTAGCTGAGAGCTATTTACAGTTCCCCTTGAACTACTCAAGTGTCTTGCAAGATGATCGGCGACCGATATCAATGGTTCTCACCATATGGTGAACGACTGGCACAAGTTCTTAATCTGGCGCCCATTATTTACACTGAGCTTATGGTGTAGCAGCACGATGCACCAGGAGGAGAAGAGAGCATATGTATCAGCATAAAATCGCAGCATAAAACAGAGTCTTTTCGTTCAATATTAACGCATCCTCAATCTTCTCCAACATCTATCCTTCACTGGGCCTTCACGCAGACATGAATCTTCACTACACAATCTCTCCACGTAGCTCTCCGATCTCCACGGTGGTCTTCACAGGAGTGCGCAGTGGTGAGATATATTTCAACGCAGCATTAAAATGATATACGGGCTTCTTCAAAATGTAGGCAGCTCCCACTGTGGTTCTTCACATTCAAAGTTCAATACTCATTCCACTCAACAGTCACGGTCCAATATATTTTGCATTAAGTGGTCGCCAATGTCTACGGTCTGGACAAGGAGGGAAGCACGAGCTAGAAGAACATATTGACATTCAACATCGGTGGAGGGGATTCCAGACAGGTAATGGACATGATTGAGGAGAGGTATCGCCACAATATCGCAGCACAAAACTGGAGGAAGAGAGAGCCTGAAATTAGGGTTAGGTAACTCGCCGTGATATGAGAGGTCACAGTGATATTAGAGGTCACGAATCAGGTAACTCTACGCAGAATAATCACGAGAATAATACACATACGAAATGCTCAACTCATTAGGGTTTCCTCAGCACACAAACTCAATCATGAAGCAGACAGTGCATGCAACTTGATTGGCAGACTGATGGAGCAGTCTGGCAATGGACTGGCAAGCAGAATGGAAGCTAGGAGTTATGGCAGACAGCCCTGCTCTGATACCACTTGATGGTAATAACTCCCGATTAATTAACTATTCCAATGCAAAATCCTATACTTATACAAATCTCATGGCGGTTGGGTTTCACCTTCCACTGAGCCTATTTGGCTTCCTATCTATTCATATTCCTATTTTTTATTTATTTACAATAATCCTGATGGATTATTCTAACAGTTATGTTTATAAATTTGAGTAGTATTAACGTGGTTTATTACTTAGTAATGCATAAAGAAAGAAATTTTGACTATCTGCCATTACTAATAAAACTTATACATTTAGTTTGGACAAAAATATAATATATACATTTAAAAAATATTTATCTCTAATATTTGTATATTTAAAAGCTATTTATAAAAACATATAACTATATTACCAATATAGTCAATCAAAAAATTAGAATGAATAGAGATGTATCACATATGAAGTTGTATTTTCATCTTTGTGTTTGTAGGATTAAAAACTCAAATTATTATTGGAGTCTTTAAACTAATTAATACACTAAAATAATTAATAGTGTTTACATACTTTACAAACCAATACAAAATATACATTTTATTTTTTAAATATAATATATACATTTCAAAAATATTTATATATGTAAACATTATTAATAAAACATATAACTATATTACAAATATAGTCAATAAAAAATTTCAAATGAATAGAGATGTATGCCATATGAAGTTGTATTTTCATCTTTATGTTTCTAGGATTAAAAGCTCAAATTATTATTGCAATCTTTAAAATAATTAAAAATTTTGACATACTTTACAAACCAATAAAAAATCTAATTTATTGTTTTGGGGTATTTTACAAATAATTAAAAAAAAAAAAGTTTTTGGCCGACACGTTTTTGACATATCTTACAAAAAAATTTAAAAAATATCCAACCTTTTGACATTCTGAAAATAATAAAACAAAATATGAATTTCCTTAATGTAAAAGTACTGTGTTAATAGAGAAGTATATTAAACCCTATTCTCTTGAAGAAAATTTCATTAACATATAGACCTATACCCATAAGCAGAAAAAATTGCGTTCTCCAAATGGCTTCCATTTCCATTAATGTGAGCAACACTTATTGCTGGCATCTTTTTATATAAAATTCCATTATCACTCTTCATGAAACCTAGTTTTAACTGAAATAGATATTCATAAAATTGGGTTTTTACTTAAACAAACATTTTTTATTGAACAATGAATCTCAAACAACAGGTATAAATTTGTCTATGGAGGTAGGTAGACAATATGACCATATCACCTGAGATTTTTTTTTGCATAATAATATATATATATATAGTAACCAACATAGCATGCAACTACTTAATGAAAATATAGCAATATACTATATAGTTCTTGTACTAGTTATTAAAATTTCCTTTAGATTCATATGTTCATTATGGAGCTGACTAAATCAGAGTCTCAAATACAAAGTTCAAACAACATATACAACTGTGCTGATGCATAAAAAGCAGAAAAGGGTTTTGTAAACTATGTTGATGTATGAAAAATTGAACCTAAGCTTGCAACCTAGAGAAAAAGTACCATTTAATGAAGAGAGAACATATTAAAAGAAAAATATCAAGAGGATTTAATATGGAAGCACAATAGTAACACATATGGTACATGTTGGAGAAGAAATGAATATGTCTATAAAAAAGGTATCTGATTCAGTAAAATATCACTCTGTAATATGAAAATATCACTCTATAATATGTAATGTAGACTTTAAATAAATAGTTGGTGAGACTAGATATACATACCTTTTGTGTGCATTTTGCATGTTTCCCTGGATAATTCTGATAATGATTGATGATCGTCCAGTTCAGCTGACCTCCAAAACTAACATATAACTTTGAACATTGCTGCAGTCTCATGTATAATCCTTACATGCCTAACAAAATTGTAACTGATTAATGTATAACTGCCTGCACATTTCAAGAATTTAGACCGTCAATATCTGCCGTAAAAGTAGAGGGCAATCTTAAAAGAAATGAATTAAGAATACTGCATTACCTGATAGCATTCACATATGGCAGAGCAGAGCAAAGCAATCAGATCTTCTCTTATATGGCAGAGCAGAGCAGACAATGTGAGGCATCAATCGAAACACTAAAACCATTGATCTGATGCATCTAGAAAGCAGAGCAATCAAATCTCTCTATCATATGGCAGAAAGCACGAAACTAAAGAAAACCATAAACACCAATATAAACGAAAGCAGAGCAATCAAATCTTTGTCTCATATGGCAGAGCAGAGCAGACAGTGCTGCTGTTGTTAGAATGTTTCTATCACGCGAAACAATAAAACCATTGCATACGCCACATCCCATGCACCTTGAAAGCACGAAATGAAAAGACGGGCATTGCATACGCCACATCCCATGCACCTTGAAAGCACGAAACGAAACGAGAGAAAACCATAAACGAAATGAAAACACGGGCATTGCATACGCCACATCCCATGCACCTTGAAAGCACGAAACGAAACGAAAGAAAACCATAAACGAAATGGAAAGAGGAGAAGTTGCGGAAATGCAAGAAATTGCAGAAGCGGAAATGCCTGCCAAAAATTGCAGAAATGCCTGTCAGAAATTGCAGAATGCGGTAAAACCAGAAATTGCAGAATGCGGAAATGCCCTCGGTGTAGCGGATACAAAACAGTGGAGAAGCATGCTGCTAATGGTCGTTTTAAAATAAGATTGTGAGAAAGCAAGAAAAGCTTAGAGAAACCAAGAAAAGCTTAGAAAGGAAACTAGAAAAGCTTAAAAAGGAAACAAGAAAAAGCTTAAAGAGGAAAAAGCAACATAAAAGGAAACAAGAAAAAGCTTAAAGAAGGGAAAAACAACATACAGAAAAACAACATAAACCTTAAAAATTGCAGAAATGCCAGAAATTGCAGAAACGGAAATGAGTTGAAAAGCTTGTAAATGAATGAATGCGCGAAATATCAGAAATCTGTAAATGAATTTAGAAATGAATCAAGACATGAAATTGAAAGAAATAAGCCAATGGTGAGACTGATACCCAGAAATGCCAGGCGTGCATTTTGCATGTCTCCCAGAAATTGCAGAATGCGGAAATGTCAATACAATGGAGAATGCGGAAATGCCAGAAACCGAGAATGCTGAAATGCCAGAAACCGAGAATGCGGAAATGCCAGAAACCGAAAATGCTTCAAAGACAATACAATACAGAAGTTACGCCATCGCTGGTTCTCTCGAATCCCAATTGAATCCTTAAAAGCTTAAAGTGAAAGAGACGTAAAGCAATTTAAAGTGTATCACTCTAAGCTACGAAACTTTTAAAAAACAAACATAAAGCTTAAAACTTTATTTAGGAAAAAGCATAAAGCTTAAAAAAAACAGAAAGCTTTATTTAGGAAAAAGCATAAAGCTTAAAAAAAACATTAAACAAACAAACTTATAAAAATATATACATTATATATTTGTCTAAATATTTGGTGTTAAATTGTATTTTGTTTTAATTAGGTTAATGTAAACATTTTAGAATCTTATTTAAATATTGAAATATCGATTATATATATTGTTTTAATTTATGAAATTTAGATTATCCATTTTGTTAAAATAGACCTTGTTAAATTGTGTTTTTTCAAAGTGTAAAAAGAAACATTGTACAATATTTTTATATAAATGGTGTCTATTAGCCAAAACAAGAAGATATAAATGCAATTATTATGTTTATAAAATTCATAGCCAGTCAAAATGTATTGCATTGTTTCTATAAACTCTGCTAAATATACATGGTTAGCAGTGTAATTTTGTTCATTTTTGTTCAAATTTGTCCACATATTTTGACATAGGTGTAATTATGCTTATAAGTCATTATTATTATTATTATTAGCTACATTTCTATTACTTACATTTGTAAATGTGATTTGTTATTGTGATCGGTAATTGGGTTGTTATTGTTATTAGCAATCATCTTTATTGGCATTATCTATGTGTGAATGTCATCACCCTAGCCTAAATTTTCCATTAATTCCATGCTAAATGTCCATGTGAATGATTTTGTCTTTAACTACATCCACACCACATCCCTATGAGCATGAATTTATCATAGCATCTCTAATGTTCTTAAGGATGCATGATATTTGGGAGAAATTAGATCAACCTCTGAAAATAGTTTAATACCCAAAAGATATATTGTTTATTAAGAAAAATCCTTAAATTCCTTGTATATCTAAGATAGTAGTATAGGTTCATTCACATTGTTGGTGCTATAGAATTACTTGGAAAATGCGCCAGTAGCATCGCTCTAGTTTTCAATGTGCTTGTGGTTCTGTATGTAGCTTCACCACTCCTCCAATACGTGATGTGGTGCTAGTATCCACTACCCAACGCAGTCTATCTCCATTAGGAAACTCCACGTTGCTTTCTCTAGGGGCGAGTCTCCATGAAAGTCTCCACCGTTAGAGCTCACCATAATGCAAAGAAGAAATCATTAACCCACACACATTTAACCATTCAACTGAATTACTTCATGCATTCAACAATTGCGATGTGAGTAATACATGAAGGAAAATTGTGGAGCTACCAAACCATTGCAGTATGAAACAACATGTAATAGCTCATTATATGCAATATGATGGAGTATGGATGCTCAGCTCCAAAATGCAGAATTCAACGTATCATGAAGAGAGTCAAAATTTGTTCACAAATTTGAACATGAGACTACTCTAAGAAATATGAACATCCAAATCCCTAGAAAAACACTTTAGAGAACAAAAAGATAGCAAGTGGAGAAGGCAGCTTGGTCCTCATGTGTTAATGATTTGAATGGAAGTCTATGCCTAGATCTTTGGATTACGCCTAGGCCACAATAGTGTCGAGTACAAGAAGGGCATGACACACCATATTGAAAGAAGAGAATATGGTAGGTGGAAGTGTAGGCCAAAATGAAAAAAATATGTGCAAGTAGGACAAAGGAGAGTGCATTTAGTTGGCAGGAGCTATGTAGAAAATATTGAAGGGAATGGAATAAATTCAGTATTAATGATATGGAAAAAACCTAAACTCTCAAAAATAGCATAAGAATATGGGTAGTATGCAAGTCACAGCACAAGATTTACAATTCCTTTCGTACGAGTGTTGGGATTCCCAATATGGAACACAATCAAATTGACTAACATAGACAAATACACAATAGATAGATAAGTGTTTATGCATATTTCTCATTAATACATGTACATACATATACAATGTATGTGACCCTTGGTTTCATATTCCAAGCTGTCTCTTGGATTGTTCCATATGCTTCTTCATATTCACTTCACATGGATAGTAATACTACAAATTATACAAAGACACTTAACCCTAACGTATTAATGTTTTCAACACCAATGATGCCAATGGACTCTAAGGTATGAGCACAACCCAATAATGTGAAAAATCGTTTGAATTCGAGGAGAAGTGGATTTCATTTAATTAGAACCCGATGTTTCTTAGTCCTTATGTATTTGAGGAACATTAGCTTCTTGGTAAAGCCTTATATAATCAAGTAACATTAGCTTCTTGGTAAAGCCTTATATAATCACTTCCTCGGGTCATATGGATGATGTGAGATGGAAAATGATTCTAATTCTTCAAATTATGATTTATAATGGTAATGAAATTGATCACAAGGTTAGTGAGCAAATTTTGGTTGCTAACACTCTCTCTTGCACAAGTGATTTTCCATCATTCTTAAACAATATATACCTATTAAACCGTCAAAAACATGAAAATATATTCAGCTATCCCACATAACACACGGAATACCTACCCTTTATGCTCACCATCTCCTCATAGAACCTTTCCTTTACAGTGCTCTTTACTATGTAGAAAGATTCCAACCTACTATATGAATCTAAAGAGTATCCTATACAATTAATACCTACATTCTCAAGAATCAAAAGATAAAAAAGAGTTTAGTGGGTGGGATTTTACTAACGTGCTCATTCCATATGCTCACCCACAACCATCATTCTTCACTTTAATGTCTATAATTTCCTCTTCATAATGTCAATTGTAATTAATGTCTCAGGCTATCCTAATTATTAAATGGAGAGAACACCATAATATGTAGAACAACTTTTACATGAGAGTGAATGACAACTGACATTATTTTTTACCATAGAGTGAAGGACTCCTACAATTGGCATAAGAAGCATATTGAGCCCATGCTTCCTCAACTACATGATAATCCTTTCCCACCAACCTATCACATGTATTCAATGGTTGGTTTTAATAATTGAAAGGTGATAATTTGATTTTTTAAGGAAGATGATAGAAAATAGATTATTTATAACATTGGAACTCGGAAAAAGAGGATTCACTTTCCCATAGGCCCCCTTTCCTCTTCCCCTCTAGTGAAATCATAGACCCCCTACTGCTCTATACACAACCATCTTATATCATTATATTGTTTACCAACATAATATTTACATAGATTTAAGTCTTCATTCTAAGCCTAACACATGGTGCATATATAGATATTTACATCATACATGCCTAGTCATTCACTAGTTAGGCCTTTCCCTTCAGTTTCTCAGTACGAATATCTACTAGCATATTTCCATCATTTACACAATATATATTAGACATGCAAAATCTAAAAAATAAGGGTATTACATTTATCCATTATAGAGGGACTAAAATTGAAAACCAAATCGCTATCCTTTCTTGAAACAAATTCCATAAAAAAAACGTAATTGCAAGAGTAAACATAAGGATTTTCACTATGTAGAAGATTCCAAATGTGAAAAAAACACTCATGGATATTTACAGGATTGGTTCATAAACTATTAAATGTGGAAATCTAAATATTTCACTATAATATGTGTGATTCACCTCAATTTCATTCCTTTTGGTGAAAACTAGGGTTTAAATTACTTACTCCATAAAATCCCTTTAGAAGAAAAGGGAGAGGACCCATTTCTTGAGTCTACCCACTATTAGAAATATTGCAAATATGAGTTAAGCATAGCTCCTATGGACAACAAAGTGCAATCTAGGTTGGAGGTGAAATCAACTTTGGAAGAAGGGTTGGGATTTTGAATAACAAAGAATGAAAGGGTTACCAAACTGAAGCCAAGTGAGCCACATCAATGAACCTTAACCTTGACCAAAAAAATTCCACTTACACAAAAAAATGACACTTATAAATTGAGATAATACTATTAATTGTAATAAAAGAAATAACAATGACCATTCTAGTGATTTTTACTATACTCTAATTGTGAAATAACTCAAACTCAACTTTATAAATTCTCAATGTATTATTAAAATTCAATTATAATTTTATCATTTAATAATTATATGATATTGTAACTTCCTTTTTCAACTTTTGAAATTTTCAACTTATTTATTTTGTTATTTAAATTATTTTAAAAAGTGGTAACAATTATAATTGATCATCTTTCAATAAAACTATATTCTATAGTAAAAAGGACAATTATTATATCCCTTGCATTGTAAAAATATCTAATAATGTTAATATTAAATTCGTTTACATATTATCATTCACGATACTTCAATTTACATTTTCTATGAATGATTTTTTTTCTATTTATTATTGTTTTTTAAATATGAATCTTATCAATAATGATGTAAAAATTTTACATGTATAAAGTTTAAGTATTTAATAAGATTCCCTTTTTATAGAATAAATTTAAATATGATATGATTTTAATTTTAATTTTAATGTCAGGTTATTATAATCTTTGTGAAAATACATTATACAATGTTAACATATCATTTTAATTTCGAAAACATTCACAAACATATAATTTTAATGTGGAAGATATTCACCTTGAATATGCTTTTGAAAAACATTCACATGTATTATAACTTATAAGACTCTAAAAGTGAAAAAATATATTTAATATTTTAACTAAAAATATAATGCATATATTTTTATTATTTATTGATATAGGATTTGTAATATTGAATTGAAGTTAAAGGTTTCATTCTCTAACAATGCAATTTGTAAAATTGCATAAATATTTTAAGATTAATCATGGTAACAAGGATTAATGTAATATAGAGGTAGACCATAGATTAAGATCAACTTAAATCTTTTGAGATAAGATTATGTTCTTGTGATTCTAGAAAGTCCTAAAATGTCAACATATTTACGTCATTCTTAAGAAATTAGGTATTTTAATTAATGAATATATAATTAGTAAAATGGTTTATATTAGAGTAAACATTATATTATAATTTTTATTTTATTTTTTTATTATGATTTAGAGAACATTACGAGAGTATCTCATATTTTTAATTTTCATATTAATATTTTCCATGGAAGTAAAGCATCTATTTGTATGATGTTAATTTTGGACAATATAAAATAACTTCCTTGATAATCATGTTAATTGTACATCTTATATTATGTGATTAAAATGAGAATTTGTTTATCCACCTCACTCAAGTAACCACTTATACTATGAAATGATAACTTTATACTAAGAACGAGAACTCTAGCCATAAAAATGATGATTTTTGCATAAAAAACACCACAAACACCCCCCAAATAGAAAAGTGTTGATACCAGTATACACGGTTTTTTTTTCGAGGTAAAAAATAGAGACATGGCCTAAACATCCCATATTATTGTTTACAAAACTTTAAAATTAACCCTTAAATTGGAAAACAAAATATTTTTATTCAAGAGATAAATTACAAGTTTTTTTAAGTTTGCATATTAAACAACAAAAAAATATTTCATAAATAATTTCACCACTTTAACAATATCAAATCAAAGAAATTGTGGCATGATTCATAATTAATCATATATTATATCATACAACAACAAATGATTCATATAAATATTCAAAAATTCTTTTAAGTTTCAATTACAAACACCAAACTAATAAAAAACATGTAAAATGTTTCATGTGAAATTATTCAAAATCATCCATGGATTCTGACACCCCATCAGAATCTACATTTTCTGCAGATGAAAGACTCGATGAAGATGTAGATGACCCATATTCTTCTTTATGTCCAGATGGATCCATCTTTGTCCTATTTTCTTTTGGTATAGGAATGTAGACAAGAGAACCGAAAATATTCAAGTGTCCAACATCTTGTTTTTAACAAGTGAAATCTTCTTTTGGAGTCTTTTCTCCCATGATAGTAGGAGGGCTTCTATTTTGAATATAAACAACAGTATTGGAATATTTTTCAATGCTGACACCCCAACAACCCCCTTAAGATATTCATAAAATCTTAGGATCCCCCCATTTTGATTTTGCTTGCTTAGTTTTAGAAAATAATTTGATGCTTTTATTTCCCTCACATGCTTGGTCTTTTTCTTTTGATTCTTTCACTTAGTCTTCATATAATATTGATCTTCATCAATAAGTTTTGACATATATGTCTATAAGATCATTTAAACGATCCTTTTATAAGCATTAAAGTAGTTATTTCTAATATTTTTACATTTATCTTTAAACTAAATCACCAAAAGTTATTAATTCTCATATAAATCTTATATTAAGAATTGATAATAATTATTTCGAAAACCCTTTTATATTAATGAATTTTGTATTTTTCTTAAAATCAAAATAACTCCAAACGTAAGCTCATATTTTCGCCATGGGATAGATACCAATTGAAGAACATGGCAATAAAGAAAACTTTAATTATAAATATTCATGAATTAACTTTATAAATGATTTTTACCTTAAATGTCAAACCAATAAATATATTAAAGTTCAAATTTACTTATAAATATTCATAAATTAATTTTATAAATAAATTTTACCTTAAATGTGAAACCAATAAATATAATAAAGTTCTTTTATCTTTTAAGATTGTTTCTTTAATAAAGTTCTTCTATGCCTTTTGTAGATTTCAATAAAATCAATATGGTGTATTAATAAATCAATATGGTATATTATTTAAATGGATGAAGCGAATGCCGGTCATGGCTCCAAGGCAAATTGTATCATGGCATCGTATGATGGCTAATGATGCCAGGCAAATCAATCTTTGTTAACCAGTGAGCCGAGCAGGTTGGCAAGTGATCTGATACACATGTATGTTTTCACGGAGTCTAATATAAATCAATATTGAAACTAGAAGGAATATATTTACCTTATATATTATTATCAATACCTTATACCCCACACGGAAAATCATTATCAAACTTGCATAATCAGCATAAGGATCTATATCAAACTTGTCATAACGAAACTAAGGATCTAAGGGTACGCATAAATATTAAGAGAATTAATTTCGTGAGAATAGTTGTTGATCACTTTTCTAGAATTGAAGAGGGGCCGAATTTGTTGAAGATGCATCATTGAATAAAACAGCTTTCAATGATAAGGTTCCCTAAAATTCGTAGACAAATATATTTATGTAAAAGTACATTAAAGCCAGAATCTCTTGCTCCATCCAAAAAAGTGACGCGTGCAATGAAGGTAAGCCACATATGGGAGAAATGAGAGAAATTGGAGGTAAATCACATATAGGAGAAATCTTCCCTATCATGTAAGAGCACCTTAAAGCCAAAATCTCTTGCTCCAATAATCTTCCGAGAAGTGACGGGTGTAATGGAGGTAAACCATGTATGATGGAGGTAAACCACATATGGGATAAAGTTTCCAAATCATTGTTAGTGCACATTCATGGCCATTAATTACACTCATTATAAGCATAATTTGTTTTTATAGTTTTTAATAGATTGTTATTTTATGTTTTTGTTAAGGTAATCTATTTGATAATATTCATGTGGCCTTTTGCACAAAGTTCATAAAGTACCAGTAGTAAAGTAAAAAGTACACCACTTTTAAGCATACAACTCATTTTATAACAGTTACATAGATTAATTCAATGATAACATATTTTACCAAAACTTTCCATTCATTATTCTTAAATATTTTAAAGTTTTAAATTTGGTATTTTATTATAACTTTTTACAAATATATGTGTTGGGATTTATAATGTTATTTTTTAATTTATTTATGAATGTTAAGTGAGATACATGTGATTGGTTTTATAATGTTAATTTATTTATAAATGTACTTGGATTTAGATTTATAATGTTTATTTATTTATGAATATACTTGGATTTTGATACATTTATTTGGATTGAAAATACATATCACAATTTTTATTAAAGTATTTAGAGAGAATTTAATTTATTTATGAATGTTAAGTCTGATACATGTACTTTGATTTTGATGTATCTATTCCAATTGAAAATGCATATCACAATTCTTATTATTGATAGTGTTCTCCTAGATCTATCCCTAGAACACAATGCAATGGATTAGAAATTGTAAGTGTAATACACTTAATTAATTTCAAGTTATTAGATATGTTTAAGTTTAATTAATTTCAAGATATGTTTAAGTGGGCCTAATGTTTTAGAACACGTGTTTCTTTTTAAGAGATACATAGTCAATTTTTGGAAAATAATATAAAATAGTATCAATTTTCTATAAAATATCTCCGAAAATCCATTCAAAATGGTTTTAAATGTCTTTATTTTCTTGATTTTTTTACAAATTTGTCAATAAAAAAGTCTTATTTTATCCATAAAAATTTCTTATTTTAAAGAAAAAATGTAAATCACATATGTTTTCATTAGAACTTACTTCTAAATGTATGTTATTTTGTTAAATTTCTAAAAAACAATCTTGAAAATATAAATTAAAAATATTTTAAGACAGAGATTATTCAAAGGCCCCAAAAAATGACTTGAAATTAAAATGTGTGATACTGGTATTAGCCCTTTTTTAAACGAAGGTAATAATAGCTACAAAAATTAGGAGAGAGAAAAACGAGAACTGTGCCAAGTTCTCGTTTCATAGTATAAGTGGTTAAGTTCAAATTTGTGTGTGAATTGTTTTCCCTTGTTTGTTCTTTAATTGATGTTGACAAGGTACCAATAATCTCGCTCTTGTAAGTGTTTGAGGGTGAGACAAGATATTTCCAACTATTTCCCAAATGAGATTATCTCAAGCGATTGTAGCCAATATTTCATCCCTTTTTGTTATAACGTTTCATTCAAAAAATGTACTTCGTTATTTCTGCAAACCATACCAAACTAGTACCTCATATTGGGTGGTCTTTATACAGAAGGACAATATGAAGGCACGTGGAAGGTCATAAGGAGAGGACTGGACCAACGACACATGTCCATCCTCCTACTAAACGAATTTCCACCTTGCCCCTATTAATAAATTTATAAACATCGTCGCTCTCTTTTAGCTCTAACCAAACTTTATATCTATCAGTTCTATACTCATCCTTTTAATGGAATTGTAATGTCCCCTCCTGATATGATTTATGCAAATGTAATATCTCTTGTTTGAAAAGCTAAAATGATGAATTTACTGAATTATGAATTAAACTTTAGCTGATTTATATGTAATTATTTTGTTGTTAGTCTACATTTTCTGGAATTGTCATCGTTTAGATGTTTATTTGTCATTGAAATTTTTTTGAATGAATGGGTACTTGAATTTATTTCAAGATGATAAGAATATGGATTCTCAAAATTAATCTATGACTTTTTGAAATTAACTTTATTTATGTAGAAATAAACAAAATACTAGTTTGAAACATACAATTCTATGTCGTGTTTACAAATGAACATAACATTGGTTAATCAAAGAAATGGAAACATATTTTCCTATGATATGCCATGTATTCACAGATGAATAGAATATTGGTTGAATCGAAGCTGAATTTAAATATATAATTTCATAGAAAGAAGGAATCCTATTTCATATAGAAAAATTTCATGCCAATGGTCTTTGGTTAAGTAATGGATATCTTCCCATAGTACAAGCACCGTGGGAAATCATTGTAAATAAATGATGGTCACCCATCAATATCATAGGTGATATCAATTGAAATTGGTTAAGAAATCAATAAATTTAATTGATGAGGACTTACATATCCATGTTATAAACAAATTCAAACAACAGCTTCCTAAAATGACACTTGTATAGTTTAACCAATTCAAAACAACCTCCTATTTATTATGGAGATAGTTTCACCAAATGAAACATATATGGTATTACAACATACGTGTTTTGTATGTCGTAATATCATTTCAATCATTTATAAAAGGTAACACTTAAAGTGTGGTGCAATTGTTTTCATGTAAACAATTTCAGAAGTGTAATTGCTAAAACAACCTCTTGATTTTATGAAGATAGTTTCAACAAATAAAATATATCAGGATTTTATGCCTCCTACCTCCACCTCCTCAAACCACCTCCTCGTTCCTCCTCCTTACTCCTCCTCCTCCTACACCCCAGACCCCAATCCCTCCCCCTCTTCCTATCTCCCTCGTCCATCCCCTCTCTTCTCCTCATCCTCCTCATCCTCTCCCATGCCCTCCATCCTCCTCTTCTCTCCTCCATTCCTTCTCCTCCAACTCTCTCCCTTGCCCTCCCTCCTCCCTATGGCCATACTCCCACCTCATTTTCTCTCTCCCACCAACCCTCCTCATTTCTCCCTTCTCCCTCCCATTCTGCTTTCCTCCTCCTCCCTCTCCTTCATGCCCCACTCCTTTCTTCATCCTCTTCCTCCACCCCTCTCCTTTCCACTTTGCCTCTGCCTCCTCCTCCTTCCTCTCCCACTACTCCCACCTCCCCCTCTCTCCCTGCTCCCTCGCCTTACCCTTTCTTCATCCTCTTCTTCCACCCCTATCCCTTCCAATCCTCCTCATGCTCCTTGTCCTCCACCACTCTCCCTCCCACTCCTCCTCTTCCTCTACTCATCTCCCTTCCACTCCTCATCCTTGTCCTCCACCCCTCTTCATTCCTCCTCCCCCTCCCTCTCTTCTCCACTCTGCCTCCTCCTTCTCTTCCTCCA
>LPNX010437675.1:0-17849 GCA_001517045.1 Pseudotsuga menziesii
GGTTGTGGCAGGCTGTCAGCCTTACCCACTTGCTCACTCCACCCACATCTGCCCATTCTTCTCCCTCACGCACTCATCCTTGGTCAGTTCACCCTACCACGATTTTTGCGTCCGTTGGCTCCTCACGCACAGGAATTGGGCGGTTTTGGTCTCAGGCAGACATTTCCTTGGTTCCACGAATTGCTGAGCACCCACGCACTGTAAATTCGCGTCCTTGCTGTTGCTTTGTTCATCCACAGGAAAAATCGGAGTTGTTTTCTCTCACGCAGAGGTCTGTTCATCCTCACGCAGAGAAATCGGGTATGTATTTCCCGTGCATTTTGCTGTTGGGTGTAAGTTCTTCCTCACGCATAGGGTGTTTGGGTTGTTTTCCCATGTTGTGAGAGCCGTTCTCACTGTCATGTTTTGGGGCTGCTGTTTCCCCTATGTTTTGTTGGCTGTGGTGTTCAAATTCGTTTTGGGTCACCGTTGATTTCCAATTCGTGGGCTGAGTTTCTGTGTTTTGGGACTGTGCATAGTTGCCATTGTTTTTACTTTGAAATTGGGTTGTTGCTGTTGTTTCCCTGGTTTGGGATGTTGTGGTTGAGTTGTTTTGGCCACGTTAGGGCCAAAAACCAACTCTGGGATGTCCATTGGAATTGAGCGGTGCTCATCCATTGTTTGGGGTTGTCCCCTGTTGTTTATGACTTCTTCACAGAGCTGTGAAGGGATTGTTCGGCTACTGGTATGCAGTGGTGAAACCTTGGACTGTGCTGGCTTGGCTTGTCTGTTGAAAGCCTGTGAAACCCAGCAGTGTTAGTTCATTGTTATGTGTCCCCTTGGCTATGTGTAAGCCTGCAATTGACCCTTAGTCCGGAGGAATCATGCCCAGCTCGGGGGTGGCAGCGTTGCTGAGAGATTGATGAGCAAGCTGGCCTATGGTTGGGTGGAACGTTGCAGCGACGTAGCTGGTTGCGGGTGGATTCTTCATCTAAAGATAAGTCCTGCTGGTTACTTCATCTCTGCAATTTATATTGATGTTAAATGAACTATAATGTTCTTGTTGAATGCTGGTTTATGAATATGTGTGATTCCGCTGTATGATTGAAGATAAATGCATCTGTGTATGCTTAATTCCAGCATTGATTTCATTTGATTATGTTCATGGGCTATTTGCCCGGCTGCGTTGATGTGTTCGTCGCGTCCTCTTCGCCGGATGAGGGATGGGGACGTGACAGTCACTCTCCTTTGATGCATGTTTAGAGATCTAGATTTAGCATGTCCTATAAGATTATATGCATGTTATCTTGAATCTCTTTGTGTGTACTAATCGGATCTCACAAGTTTCTTGGCAAGTTCTTTGATTTCAGCTGAGTTGTAGGTTCATAATTTGGAGAGGATACTGATCTAGTTTTCTTATTCCTTCTCTTCAAAAAATTTCAAAGGAATAGTCCCTCGGCATTCCACCTGAAAGCTCTACTACGTATCTTCAAGGAAACCAGCACTTTTCACCTCTTCTTCCTCCCTCAAAATCAACACTTTACCCGGTTACTTTTTCAGTTCATAGCTGTGATTTCATTTGGATATGTTTCATGAAAGTAAAATATACATATATCTAATATTTCATAGCTCATATCCTAGATCTCGCACTTAAAAAAGTTTCATAAGCATCCTAGATCTAGTTGTAGGGAAATCGTCTTTTTTGCATGAATTTTAAAGAAAACTTGTAGATCACATGCATTAGATTTCCTTTCACTGTTATAAAATTTAATATTCTGCAATATCAGTGCACTTTAATTGGCTGCACAAACAGAAATCCAAGATCCCAAGGAAATCTTGCTTTCCTTGGTTCCTTTTTCGTCGGTTTAGCTAGTTTAACCGCATTATTTTTTGAGATAAATAGGCTGATCCAAAGGTACTCTTAAAGTGATTTTGGTAATATGTTATTCTAACTTTATTGATATCCTTGAGCAGGTCTAACAGAAAGAAAAGGAAGCTGCTGTCCGAAGTGGTCTCAGGAGCATTCAAATCCCCCCAGGGGTCTCCCTTTTCACTAAAAACTCTTAATTCTTTTTTGCAAAATTGTAAAAACTTGGTTTCAACCTGTATAAGGACAAAGAAAGTTCTGATTTATTAGTTCTTTGATATTGTAACCTTTGTAATAAAATTATTCTTTGAATCGGCTCTTTCGAGCCCATTCCCCATCCCCCCTGGGGTGATTTGCGTCGGTGCCTTTTTCGTCGATTTCTGTTTATTTCTTTTTTTACTAGCATTGATCTAATTTGCAGGGTAGTATAATTGATTTTGTTATTAATTCCATGCTCCATATCTTACATTTCAAAGTAATCGTAATACTTACCCCACGATTTCCCGATTGACCCAAAAGGGGAAAGAGATTCGTGGTAGGATTAATTAAGAAACTAGAACTGTGTATCTGTTTTCTTTTTTCTATCATTTGTTTATCAGTAAATTTAAAATTAACCCCTCCTCGATTCCCCGATTGAGATCCACTTGGATCGAAAGAGGTTCTTGGAGGCTTTTCTTTTAGACAAGAATATCCAGTTTAAAACTTACTAAAATTGACAAGACTCCAGTGTGTATGCTCTACACTTGGCTATGGTTCATCCGATCAGTCAAGTTGTATCAAAAGCACTTGGGTGACTAGTATAATTAGGACTCACTCTCCCCAACTGACAAACCATTAGGTGAAAATCCAACACCTAGATCAAACCTCTATGGTAGCAAAATACCCAAAGGAAGCGGGAACTTCTGAAAAGTGACCTTGGGGCGCTGATCTCTGTCACACCCTAATGGGTGCGTTACGAACAATAGCCCCAGAGACTCCATTTCAGCCCACATATTCCTTGCGGGTAGCCGTAAAGGTTTATTTTTGGACATACTCCAAGTACTCTCGGGTATATCCGGAGTCCCCCTTTTGCCTAATTTAATCAACTCATACTTCAATTTTAACTTAAAACATACCAAGATGTAATTGCAAAACATTCACTCCAAGCACATGCAAGCACATTGATCTTATTGATTTGACTGCATTTTAAGGAACCGGTCATTTTTGCTTCATATATATATTGTGTATCAACTGTGTGCTTTCATCTATTTATTTTCGTATCTCGTCATATTTAATTATCTATAGTTAAAATATTCAAACTCCTAAGTAACTGATTCAGTTTAACATCATCACACTAAGAAATCATCCTTAATAACTTAATAGGGTCTACTCCCCTTGGCTTCATTAGGAGTTGAGCCTAAACGGAGGAGTCAAGAACAAGGTGATAGCCTTGACTCGAGACTTGCCCCTAAGGACACACCGAGTGGCTTGAAGATTTCTGCCACGTGACCCAGGTGTGTGAAAGGCGGAAACAACAACCATGGATGTAAAATTGGATACAAAATTGGATGTGAAAGTGGATGGAACAAAAGTAGATGCAAAACTAGTTATAATACCCAATGCAAAACTTGATGCAAAAGTGGATGCAAAAATGGATGCATAAAGGGATGCAATAAATAATGTAAAATTGGATACAAAAAAAGATGCAAACTTGGATGCAAAAGTTGAAGCAAAAGTGGGTGTAAAAGTAGGCGCAAAAATAGGTGTGAATTGGGACGCGACAAACGTGGATGCAATAGTAGATGCAAAAAAAGACATAAACATGGATGCAAAATGGGTTGCAAAAAGGGATGAAAATGTGGGTGCAAAAGGGGACAAAAAAATGGATTCAAAATTGGATGAAACAAAACGAGATGCAAAACTAGACTCAAAACATGATGTAAAATTTGATGCAAAACTTGGCGCAGGAAGGGATGCAAAAAAAGAAGCAGAAGTGGATGCAAAAAAGGATGCAAAAGTGGATGAAAAAAAGGGCGTAAAAGTTGAGGAAAACATGGAAGTAAAAGGGGGCACAACAAGAGTAGATGTACAAACTAGGCACAAAATTAGGTGCAAAACTAGGCTCAAAACCTGTCGCAAAACTTGATGCAAAACCTGGCGCATAACCAGGTACAAAACCCAGTGCAAATTACGCCGCAATTTGTGCCAGATTTAGAAAAAGGATGCAAAAAAATGCCTAAAATAGCACCAACCCATGAAATTGCACCATTTTGTCCAAAAAATGAAGAAAATACACTGAAAGATGGTCTACATGCAAAAAGAGACGCTAAATCCATTTTTTGTTGTAGTGATACCACAAAAATGTGTTGACCTGGGAGCATCATGAATTGTCCATCCAAGTATTCTATGGAATTGAAATCGTCTTTCTGCTATTGGTCTAGAGATGTCATACATAGTGACGCTAGCCCATAACTTCAACAACTCATCGATAAGAGGCTCAATATATACGTTCATATCTTTAACCTGGTACTTACCTAATTGGTCCAACATACATGTTTAATTATATTTAGCTATATGTCGTTATATATAAAAGACATAATTATCATGCTGTTAACACCCAAAAAGGGTTCACTACCTCATCTACCCCATTACATGGCTCATTTGTCCATTTTCCTACCATATTTCCATCAAAAACCCATAAAACCATCTAAAAAGCCTCCAAAAGGCTTAAAAGGCCTCCAAAAGGCCATAAAACCCTCTTTTTCTCCAAAAATATCCAAAATTCCTCCAAAAAAGTAAAAATCTCCAAAAAGGAAGAAAAAATATAAAATAATGAGGAAAAGGAGGAAAAAACCCTAAACAGCTGAAACCCTAACCCTAAACCGGCACTCCACCACTATAAATAAGTGATGGAGACCCCTTATTTCAGATCCACAATCACAAGTATCCTGCCTCTGCCAAAATTGCTCTTGAAATCCTAGCTCACCCTTGAGCTACTTTCACCATTGAGAGCCCCTTTTGGCCCATTTCCACCATTGGAGAAAGAGAAGGAGCAGCTTGGAGCTCAGAGCCACCTACTCAGACCAGCGCAAAGGGCTTCACCAACCTCCACATTGGAGGTCAGATCAATAAAAAAATCATTCTTTACTTTTTGTTGTTTTGCTTCATGAACATGTTTAGATTAGTTTTTATTTCTGTTTAGCATTTTTTATTCACATATTATCGAACTACTACTAAGGAATCCATTCTCCTTAGTAGGTGCTCATTCACACAAGCTAGGGGTAAAACCCTAGCAACAGTTTTGGCGACTCCGCTGGTTTTTATTTTATTTTATTTCCCGTTTTTTTCTTTCGGCTGTCGCTTTCGGCCGCCGTAAACCGCAGTTTTTCCCTCCGCAGTCGCGTCTCGATCGCGTCTTTCAGGCCCTTTCCTGTGACCCGACTGCAGCTTTCAGACTTTTTCCAACGCCCTGCCGACGGTTTCAAGTCTGTTACGTACGATCCAGACGCGGCTAATCAGCCTATTTTCTGCAGTCCGACCGCTGCTGTCGGCCATTTTCCTGCGTCTCGGCCGTGCCTTTGAGCCCCTTCGCTGCGACCCGACCACGTCTGCCATCCAGAAACCCACGACCTGTCCATGCCTGTTTCCTTCAAACCTGCGGTCCGCCCGCCTGTGTGCTCCAGAAACCCGCGACCTGTTCGCGCCTTTTTCCTTCAAACCCGTGGTCCGACCGCTCGATCCAGCCACAGACCCGCGATCTGACTTTTGCACTTGTTTCTGCTTTTGAACCCAGCCCCTTTGCTGCCATATTTTCTGCACCTGCATAGCCATCTGTTCTACCTGCAGCCCTACAGCCTTTTTTGCAACAGGGTTTTTGTCCCCCTTTACAGAATTAAAAGAAAAAAAAAAATTTCAGCATTGTTTATTCAGAAAATTTTGCATGGTAAACTTTTTTCATTTAGTGTTATTGTAATTTAGGAAGTTGACCCCGTGGTGTGTGGCACTTCTCTTCTGGGATCATAACCTCACGAGCACACAATCTGTCACCTAATTCAAGTGAGACTTAAAAACTACTTAACTCAACCAACATTCTAACCCCACTTGGGGAACACAAAAGAATTTTTGTAGTTAGGTAGGATCGGGGGGATAGGCTTCCAAAAACACCCCTCGGTTACTTATACTTGAGACATAGTTGTTGTCCAATTAGGGAACCAAAATCCCCTAGTATTTTTTGACACGGTCACAACCGGTTTATCAGAGGGCCTCTCCCTTGGGAGGGTTGAAGTCGTGAGATTGGATCCGGAGGCCTGAGTGGAATACCGAACTCCATTCAGTAACTGAAGGGCTACCTTTCGCAGTTCTCGGGATATCCTTGTATAGGGGTATTGCGGTTAAAGGACCAAGCGGAAGATTTACCTTTCTGGACGTGTCATGAATGGGGTATCTTAGTTGCCATTCTTCTAGGATTTGACTACCCAGTGTCCCTCCCGGTAGGGGGATACCTTAGCCACTTGGATTTCCTATTCATATTGTCTGACTTGGATTTCATCACCTTGCAGAGGATATGTCTAGTTGAGTCATAATACTTCTAGTTAGGCGTTTGCATGCTCCCTTACCTCCTTTTGGTCTAGTGAGTCCACCGTTTTTTATTTTTAGAAAACCTGCTGCTTGTTGGTATTCTGACCATTTCTGTTGACACTCCGCCTATTGTAACACAGCTGTTACAGCAGGTGTTTTGAGTTGATTGTTGGCCTAAGTGCCCTATTTTTTGAGCTCTCCTTCTGCACACGCAGTTGCATTAGGGTTTTTTAGCTGTTTTGTAGTTACTTCAACCCACAGAGATTTGACACCATTTGTCACCATTGAGTCCCCGAGACATTCTCGGTGCCTCAGAGGAGAGCCCCCACAGCACGGTTCACTTGACACCACCCGTCATCGACACAGATCATCATCACTTGATACCACTTATCATAGATCTCGAGCCTTGTCACTTGACTCCACTCGTCAGCGGCATAGGACTCCATCACCAGATACTGACACCCCTTATTTTACCTCTGATTCTGAGCCAGAGTCTGAGAACCCCCTTTACACTAC
The DNA here is from genome assembly GCA_001517045.1 of Pseudotsuga menziesii. Taxonomy (NCBI): domain Eukaryota; kingdom Viridiplantae; phylum Streptophyta; class Pinopsida; order Pinales; family Pinaceae; genus Pseudotsuga; species Pseudotsuga menziesii. Next base: position 6,920 of record LPNX010437675.1, read on the forward strand.
CCCTACTAGCCCCATGGCTGGTATGACTCCCACTCCCGTCTTGGTAGGGACCGTTGGTGGCACATCCACCACTACACTAGTTACCACACCTGCTATGGGTATGCCCTCCACGGGGGCCCCATTTACCGTTCCCCTCACGGCCCCTATTCCCGCAGCAGGAATACCTATTCCCACTCCATCAGTGACTCATACCACCCATGGTGGTGCAGGTCCGTCCTATACCACCTTAGTTCCCCCACTTGTGGGCCACCTCCCTCACATCACCCCTCCACTTGGGGGCATCGGCCCCAACTTAATCCAACCCACTACTGTGTCACATCCTTCATCCAATTTGCCATTCATGGCTAGCCTCAACCTGCCTGACCTAGCCAGATTAACCAACGACCCCATCCGACACGACCCTGCGTGGCCTCACATGCCCACCAAGCTCCCCTTTGACATCCCTAAGTTCGAGGGCAAGGCAGGTGAGGACCCACAAAACCATATCATGTCCTTCCATCTATGGTGTTCCTCCAACTCCATAGTAGACGACTCTATTCGCCTCCGTTTATTACAGCGCACTTTCACTGGCTCTGCTGCCAAGTGGTATATCGAACAACACCATGGAACCCATGCCACCTTTACTTCCCTTGCCTTGACCTTCCTGCAATTCTTCCAGTTACCTGTCCGCTATGACGCAGGCGTTGAGATCCTACTATCATGCAGACAAAACACGGCTACCCACATCACGGACCACATTCATGAATGGCGTCGACGCCGTAGTTTATGCAAGATCAAGTTAGACGACCGGATCTTCCTAGATTGGTTCCTCAAATCCCTCCTTCCTATCATTGCTAAGGATGTGGCATCCAAAAGACCCCAGTCTGAAGAAGAGGCTATCCTTAAAGCCCAACAGTTCGATCTCATTTACGCCCAGTCGAGTCATCTTTAAACCATAATACCTGACGCCCCTCGCGGCGATTCCTCCCAGCACGATGCGTCGGGGGCATCCCACGCTGCCGACGGCATCATTGGCCGTGTCTCTTCGCAGCCTCAACCATTTTCCATAGCACGTCTTACCCTTGGCCCTGACCTTTCACGGGCTACCTCATAGTCTGGAGCAACCAACCCGTATCCTCCCATGACACATCACCACCATTCCCATGGACCCTCATGTCCACCTCAGTGTTTCGGTCATATGACTCCCTCTTACGCCCCCCCGGTAGCACCTCAGCCCTACTATCACCAGCAGGATGCACCAACTCCTGCACCGTCACAAGCCCAACCTCATTATTACCCGCCACAGGCAGCCCATGCGGCAAACCCACAACCCGATCCACAGCACTATCAGCAACCCCCTCAAGTTGCTGCACCTGCGCAGCCTCCACCTACATATCATCCACCGCAGCCTGCTCTAGCCCCTGCGCAGCCTCAGAATCCACCTGCTGTCCAAGGGCAAGTTTATGCTCAACAAAACCCGCAGCAAAACCATAACAACCAACGCAACCAGGGCCAACAAAACCAGGGCAGAGGCCGAAATCATGTGAACAACCAACCGACCGAGCAAGCTGGTCAACACCCTATTCCCCCCACTAGTAATAATGCGGCCCCTACTAACCAAAACCCTGATCGCCCGCCCAAGCAGGCTAAAAACCCCAATTTGCGAACAAACTATCCGTGTTCTATTTGCGGGGTCTATGGCCACTACACGCATTTTTTCCCACACATGGAGCGGGTTCGGCAACTTTGGGCTACTGATGCATAACGCCAAGGGCAGGCGGCTTTTCAAGCACCACCCAACCCGCCAAAACCTCAGCAGCCACCTTTGGTGTTGCAAAACCCCTTACCAAACCAAGGCGTAGTGAACACTGAACCGTTGGCTCCCCCTCAAGCTAACACGCCCATCCAACAACAAATCACTTATGCTACTCCTGATCAACCCATGTTTGACTCAGGTACCCACCATTTGTTGATGATGTCCTCCGATGAGGTCAACCTCCAGACTCGGCGAAACCAATATGGCTCCACCCCTGAAGCCCCTCCCGCCGATAAACCCACTAACGCTCATCCCGCTGATCAGGTGTTACATATACCTCCACCTCCACTAGATGGCACCCCCAAAGCACCTCGTTTCCCACTTCGCCGTATCAACAATAACCCTAATGCACGGGCTGCGTCAAACTACAACATTGTCGATGACTTAGCCCAGTCCCCCACAGCCATGTGTACGTTAGAAGTCTTAAAAAACTTCCCTTCGTAGCGCAAGACTTTACTCTCAGCCATTGGGGCTATCGATCCAAATGATTCGCAGTTAATGGCATTTGATTTGGACCAATTCGAACCCCGCCTGCCTTCCACTTTGGCATTCCAAGTTTCTATTTCCATTCGGAATTTTGTCATCCATCGATGCATTATTGATGAAGGTGCCTCTACATGTGTCATGCCCACCTCCATTTGGCAGAAAATGGGATCCCCCCCTCTCCAGCAGTCCTCTACTGTGTTGCGAGCCTACGACGGCCGTTCAGCTCAAGCACAAGGACTATTAACTAACGTCCCCGTCCAGTTGGCTGGAAAAATTGTCCTCATAAACATCGAGGTTATCAATGCATAGCTTGATTACAACCTTTTACTTGGCCACAGCTACATGTATGCCATGCGGGCAGTTGCTTCTACCGTTTTTTGTACCATGATGTTCCCCCATGAGGGACACGTGGTCAAGGTTGATCAACTCACTTACCATGATCCCAATGCCCCTGCGGCACCCGAAAACATTCTACCCATGGTTGAACAACCTATTTCGGGTGCCACCACCTCATTCGTTTCTTCTATGGGGCCTGGAGTTTACTCGGATGCACCAATGACCTCGACCTTCCCATCTATTCCACCCCCGTCACCTGCCACTGAAGTGTCCGACCTATGTACCCTGTCCCATAACACGTGAACTCCTACTAATCAACCACCCTTGTTGCCTCAACCCCCTTTGGTACCTAGTCACATTGGTGCTACACCCATCCATACCATTCCTTTCCTCTTCCCTCCCTCAGGAGTAGTTAGCGCCCCGGTCATGGCCACCCTCAGCCTTCCTGGGTTAACCTTAGGATTACCCGTTTGGTATCTTTTGCCTCCCGGTCGTCCGCGGACACCAGATGTCATCCTGCAACCGGTGCAACCCATTGTCACTACTAGTCAACCACCTCCCGGTGTCGCTACCCCATCATCCTCCGCAAAACCCCCCCTCCTCTTACCAAACCCATTGGGGGCAGAGGCCCCCAACCTTACACTGCTGTCCCACCTCGTAAGACAGTCAAAAATCCCCCTGTGTTTCGTGCTCCTCCCAAATGTGTGTTTTGCAATGAGTTGGGCCATGCGACTCACCTATGTCCTCAGTTATCGGCGTTACAGGAATACATGCAACTTCTTGAGGACGACCCCACTATCCTGGTTGTGCATCTAGATTCAACCCCTAAGCCTCGCGACAAATCCCTGCACACTAACGACTCCTGTGCCCTATGCAATGTTTACAGGCATTACTCCCATCACTGTCCCAACCTCCCCGAGTACAGAGCAGCTCTCTTTGAGATGAACAATCTGGATCTCAAGATGGAACCCCTCACCATTGAGGAAATCCATTCCCCAGTCTCTTCCCCTTCCAGAGAGGTTAATACCATTTATATGATCTCTTCTGTCACTACTCCCTCATCAACCAATTTGATGACACAAACATTCCGTACTAATGAGGAGATTCTTGAGGCTCTCACTGCCCCAGATTATCCCTGGGATGACATGCACCATCGTTCCTACTGTCTCCCAGATGAACCCTCCTCTAACATTGCTCCTCAATTTGCAATTGAATCCAAAGACTTCCTTCCCCCCAAGGTCGACTAGTTCAAGAACCCTATTCCTGCTCCCGACACCTTCGAAGAGGGTAACATGGCCAACATCTCACCTGTCATCCAAATTTATATCGCTGCCCCTGGAGGCACCCCCGAACTCATCGCTTTAGGAGCATCTTGCACTGAACAGGATATTGAGGAATACAAAACACTCTTCAAAGAATTCTGTGATGTCTTTTCCTGGTCCTATACCGAAATGCCTGGTCTTGACCCTGCCATTATAGAGCACCACATTGACACATGGCCTGATGTACCCCTCGTTCGTCAGAAACAACGTCCCATTCATCCCTCAAAACTCCTAGCTGTCAAAACAAAGATTGAGAAACTTCGCACGGCAGGATTCATTTATCCTATTGCCTATACCACCTGGGTTTCAAACCCTGTTCCTGTCAACAAGAAACAAGGCACCCTTAGAGTATGCACTGACTTCCGAGACTTAAGTCGTGCCTGTCCCAAAGACAATTTCCCTACACCATTTATTGACCAGCTCATTGATGAGTGTGCAGGGCATGAAGTCCTCTCGTTCATGGACGGTTTTTCCGGATACAATCAGATCCAAATCCGAAAGGAAGACCAGTACAAAACCTCTTTTACTACCCCATGGGGCACCTTTTCCTATCGTGTCATGCCTTTTGGCCTAAAAAATGCTGGTGCCACATTCCAGCGGACCATGACCTATTGCTTTCATGATTTGGTCCATATCCTGCTCGTCTACCTTGATGACCTTACAGCTCGTTCCCGAAAACGATCAAACCACCTTAATGACCTTAGGCAAGTTTTTCTGCGTTGTCGCAAATATCAGATTCGCTTGAACCCACACAAGTGCATCTTTTGCATTTCGGCAGGCCGATTGTTAGGTTTCATTATTTCCCAGAAAGGAATTACTGTTGATCCCCTGAAAGTCCAAGCCATCTTAGACCTTCCCTCTCCTCGAACGCTCCGAAAACTCCAAAGTCTACAAGGGCGATCCAATTTTCTTCGATGCTTCATTCCTGATTACGCCACAACCGTTCACGGTTTCTTGTGCCTGCTCCGTACCCACATACCCTTTGTATGGGACGAGCAAGCAGAAGCTGCATTCGAAACCCTCAAGAAAGCTCTCACACAATCCCCCTTGATCTCCCCTCCGGATTTCTCTTAGGACTTCATCCTCTATGTCTCGGCATCTGAGCATGCTGTGTCCAGAGTCTTGGTTCAAGAAGACACCTCACACCAAGAGCATGTCATTTACTACGTCAGCCAGACCTTGTCCGGTCCACCCCTACGTTACCCATATGAGGAGAGACTAGCCATAGTAGTGGTATTTTCGGCCCAAAAATTGCGACACTACATTTTACTTAGTCATACCACAGTCGTCGCCGACTCTAACCCCATGGTATATCTCTTAAACCGGCGTCTCCTGCAAGGTCATGTGGCTAAATGGGTCATTATCCTCCAGGAATACGACCTCATGTTCCGAACACCTAAGAGCACTAAAGCCCTTGCACTTTCCCAGCTCATCATCGATCTCCCTTCCTTCATCCCGGCCCCACCTATCTCCAAGGAGTTACCCGATAATCACTTGTTCACTATCTCATCCGATGACCCATGGTACGGTGATATCTTGTTATACCTGCGCATGTAGAAGTTCCGACCCACCGTCACTCGTAATGGACGTCATCGTATCCGTCACCAGGCCTCTCGCTACCTCCTCCTAGGGGATGTCCTTTACCGGCGAGGAGTCGACACAATTCTTCGTCGTTTCCTTACACACAAGGAAGCTGAACAGGTCCTTAATGATTGTCATAGCAGTGCCTGCGGAGGCCATTTCTCAGGGATGGCCACTGCCCCAAAGGTCGTCCACGCCGGATACTTCTGGCCCACACTTTTCATCGATTGCATCACTGCGGTCAAGCATTTCCATAACTGCCAACTTTTTGCCCACAAGGCCCGAACACCACCTGCTCCATTACACCCAATCGTCACCATTGGTCCCTTTTGCAAGTGGGCCATCGACTTCATGGAGTGTAGACCCCCATCTGCTAACGACCATAAGTACATCGTTGTCGCCGTTGATTACTTCACCAAATGGGCGGAATCCATGCCTACCTTCAACTGTACCGCTGACACTGTTGCCCGTTTCTTCTTTAACCATGTTATCACTCGATTCGGGGTCCCTAAACAGTTGGTCTTAGACCATGGATCACACTTTGAAGATTCCGTTTGGCACGAGCTATCCACCCTTCTCAAGTTTGAACACCAATTTTCCTCTGCTTACTACCCTCAAGGGAACGGTCAAGTCGAAGCTGTTAACAAAATACTGAAAACCATACTCCAACTCACTATTGATCAGCATAAGTCCAATTAGCACCATATGCTATTCCCTGCCTTATGGGCTTACCGTACCTCCACCAAGACCGCCACTGGTTTTACCCCGTTTCATTTAGTTCATGGTGTAGAGTCTGTCCTCCCCATCGAGTGTCAGATACCTGCCTTCCACATCGCCGTTGAGCTTCTCCCCGATACCTCCCCCCTTGAGCAACGTCTGCTATCCCTCGAAGAAGCCGATGAAGATCGTCGTGCCACTCTCCAGAACATCGAAGCTGCCAAAAAACGCTCCAAAGCCAGTTATGACAAACATGTTCACCTTCGAACTTTCCACGAAGGGGACCTCGTCCTCACCTATGACCAAGCCAACGACAGAACCGGTAAAGGAAAGTTTGCATCCATGTGGCAAGGCCCTTACATTGTGCAGACTTGCCTCGGTAAGGGGGCATACGTTTTAGCCAACTCTGAAGGCCACCCTTTACGCAACCCCCGTAATGGGTTGTACCTTAAACGTTTTTACCCATAACTGAAGCCGTGACCTCATTGGTCCACATTGTAAAGTTTGCTCTCCTTACTTGTTTTTTACCTTTTTTACCATAATCTCACATTCATCGTCTTTGCATGCCCACGGATGGACCATCTTCCACCTCGTTACATTGGCTTCGCTGATGGGGCAAGCCGCTGGTCTCCCAACCTGGCTTCTGCAGCATGGGTCTTATATTCCCCTTCCAACGAACTGATTCACCTTGATGAAATATGTATAGGCACCGCTACCAATAACCAGGCGGAGTATGATGCCGTGACCGGTCTCCTGACTGCTGCACTCCAGATGGGAATATGTCACCTTCATGTGTTCTTGGACTCCCAGCTACTTGTCTCCCAGCTCAATAACTGCTACCAGGTGTGCGATCCTTGCCTATTTAGAAAATTCCTGCGTACAAAACAACTTAGCCGACAGTTTGAATCCATCACATTCACACATGTCCCAAGAGCTCAAAATAGTGTTGCAGATCAAATGGCCAATAACACCCTAGATTGGCATATCAATCACACCATGTAACACCTCCATCATGCATCATTATCCCATAGCATCTCATCCGAATATATATAAAAAACCAAAAAGACTACATTGCATCAACATTTGCATCCATGTACATAAACCATAAAACCACATTTATATCCATAGGGCATCCACGTGCCTAATCATACATACACCATGTTGCATCACATAAGATACACAGGGGGCATCCACGTGCCCAACATCCTAGACTACTTGCATCCACGTGCAATACAAACATACAACACATCATCAAGCGCATCCACATGCGTACAAATGAGACAATATCACAAAAAAGGTGCATCCATGTGCATATATATATATACATATCAACAAAAAAAACATGTGCTATACATGTCCTGAGTACCCCTGTACTCAGCCATACAAAAAACATATGTACATCCCTATAAAGCCTCATAAGGTACAGGCCGTAGCTACAAAACTCGAGGGGAGTCCCCTGCACTCCCTAATGAGAATCGTACCCTGCATCACTGTCAGTGTCCACTGCCTCTGAATCCTCCCCCCGCTCCTCCTCCGGTGAGTCCTCATCTCGTTTGGACTCCTATGCCCGTGCCCTATCTGCCAATATGGCCACCCGGATCGCAATCGATCTGAAATCCCGAGGTGCCCTCAAGCACTCCTGAATCACGACCGGATCGATGTCCCGCCACCCCTCGTTAGTCACCCCCACTAGCAACCAGTCTAACAGCACCCATACAGACTCCAGTGTCCCCTCTGCATCTCGACGACGCACCTCCCCCTGCCCAGGCAGAGCTGGAACAGCCATAATCCCTCTCCACGCCACATACCCTGGCGGCGGCCTCGGGCCCACATCTGCAGATCAACCATTTGTCAGTAACAATATATCAAATGACTATCATACATAAAATTGACAATGCAATTAAAATATACGTACCATCTGGCCCCCATGCCCGTCTCGGCAGCCTTGGTTCCTCTGGATCTCCCGTATAGTCCATATCTCTATATGGATAGTCGTCCAGGGTCAACGGTAGCTGGAGCCACTGCAGGTACAGCTCCTGGGTAAAGTATCTCCTAACATCGCCGCCACCACAGTGGCCCATCATCTCACCCCACAGCACCATCCACGGCTCCTGCATTCCTCCTGCTCTGATCGGCACCCGTGGCCGTAGTGTGGGTACCTGCTCCATGAAAAACGCGCATAAAAATGAACCATAACAGAACCCCTTGCCAGATTCCTTCACCGCGGTCAGCTACCGCTGCACGCAAGTCAGGAACATCTGGCCCCAAGCATAATACACACCACCCAATACCCGCTCCACAATCTGCATCTGGCCCCCAGACACCTTCTCCAGTGACTGGGATCCCAGGACCCGCACCACACATGTTGCCATGGCCCACACCGCTGGCTCCCGTAAGTCCCTCACCAAGAGTGCATTCCTATGCACCTGAGCCTCTGCCCCATAGAACTGCTCCAACATATCATCCATATCGATGTCCACAGACACCCGTGGCTAAGTATTCGCCACCCTACCCAGACAGGGCAGCCCTGTCAAGAAGTACACATCAGTCAGGGTGAGGTCCACCCTCTCACCCTGCACTCGAAATGCCTGGATGTCTGGCTCCCAGAAACTAACCTGGCGGTTCAGCAGCAATGCCGCTGACCGAATCATAGGTACCTGCACGAAATTCAATAGTCCGAACAGCCCTAGCATCGACCGCACCCGACAGTCCTCTCGGACGATGGTCATAATATCATCCGGTATCTCTCGCTCCCTCCATAGCACCTGCGGCATCCTGTCAATCACACAACGAAGTCTCATCAAACTCATGTCAAACTAATAGACCTTCCCACTCATCCAAAAAACCGGAACAGCTCGGTCCCCAACCGCGGCTGTTAGGCCTACAGTCGCGGTCTCCGATCGTGGCTGTCAAGCCTACAGCCGCGGTTTCTGACCGCGGCTGTCAGGCCTACAGCCGCGGTCTTCGACCATGGCTGTCAGGCCTGAACCCACGGTCCCTAACCGTGGTTGTACGGCCTGAACCTGCGGTCCCCAACTGCGGCTGTCCTGGTCTAAATCCGCGGTCTGAGACCGCAGTTTCGACCCCCTAACCCGTGGTCCACCCCACGTGGACCGTACAAACAAACCCTGGGACCCACTACCCGCCCCCCAGACCCAAACAAAATGCAAGTATGAGTTTGATGGCATACCTATCTCTCCTGAATCTGAAGTCGACCGGTTGGATCGTCCAGAAATGACACCTCAGCTCTGGCCCACTCCGATCACGAGTCAAAGTTCACTAGTACAAATGACACTTGTCATGTCGGGCCCACTTACTATTTATAGTCCGTCGACTTTTTCTTGTTTTGGCCTTTCTGAACCCATACGGAGTCCATTTTTCGAACCATTTCCACCATTGGAATCAGCACGACGAGACCATCACGATGGTCACCTCGTTGCATTATTTTTTGCTACATCATTTTTGCCCATTTTTTCAATACCAATAGTCGCCTCGGTTTGCACGCCACTTCGGCCGCTCTCCATTTTTAATACTTTTTATATTGCCGGATTCATTTTTCCGAGCTCGTGATGATGCTTGAGATCATTTCTCGCTCTCACTTGGTACAATTTCAACACTGCGTCCCTACACCTTGCCGCATCGATTTGCGTGCCACATCGGTCGTCATCAGATTATTTCACACTTTTTACATGAGCCATCCACTCCTGTCATACTGCAAATGTTTCGTTATTTTGCCACCATTAATTCACCCCGCAAGGAGGCCCACCAGTGTTCCCCCCCACCCTCAGTCCTAGTCATCATAAATGTTCCTTGATTGAACACTTCCTCCTTGCCTGGCCATTAATTCAGAGTCTTCTTATTTGCTTTCAGACTCCTTAAAATTGAAAGCAACCACGAGCATGTACTGTCCTGGGCTCGTAAAATGCACATGACAGTACCATTCTATTACTTCAGAGTCTTCTTATTTTCTTTCAGACTCCTTAAAATTGAAATCAACCACGAGCATGAACTGTCCTGGGCTCGTAAAATCCACATGACAGTACCATTTTATATTCACACTTCTTCTAGTTCCCTAACCCATGAAGAAGTCCCCCCGCACCTCTTGGCGCTATGATCAATCCTCTCGGCAGCACCCCCAATCAGGTCGCCTTTGTTCAGAGTATTCTGCAATCTCCTGCCATTTTACCATAGCTTGAGTCTCCCTCGGCCCATTCACCCTCAGATCCTATACCGCTATGATCCATTTACCACCAGTCAGTCTCATATGCTGCCCAATCATCCCCGCCATCATACTCTGAACAAAGGAAGTTTGAGTCCACCCACTCTACTTGCCCAGTTATTCCCCCCAGTTTATCACTCCTGCCATCAGTACTATGATAGTTTGGTTTTTCACCTCGCGCTCTTGTCAAGGAAACATCATTGCCTTGATAGTTGCAGGTCTCCCTCTGTCGACGACAGCCCCTCTATTCCAGAGGATAGACCTAGAGGCCCCTGCGCCTTGGACCCATCACCATCTATGGTGAGTGCCTACAAACCATTTTGGGAGGAGTCATCATTGCCTCTCCGAATAGTTGTTTCTCACATGCTCAACTTCAGCACCTTAATCGCATCGTTGAGAATCGCGTAGGATGTATATCCTTTCCATTATGTGTCGAAGACCCCGGATTTCCCCCGACTCTAGCACATTGGTGAG